>CM077152.1:10694637-10932958 GCA_039583875.1 Platanthera guangdongensis
CAAAATACCAGTCTTTCATGAAAAACCAAGCACATTGATGTCGACTGTCATTTCATTCGTGAATAGATTTGTGAGCACATTTGCACTCCATTCTCACTTCGGACAAAAGAGCTGGCTGACATCTTCACCAAGTCAGTATCTACCTCTTTTCTTCATATTTGTGGCAAGCTGGGATGATCGATATATATGCTCCACTTGAGGGGGAGTGTTTAAGCTAGTGACAGGGTTTGGCGGTCTTGGCTTTGCGGGTTGATGACCGCACTGTTTTTCGTTTACCCTTCGCGGTTTTGTTGATGTGTGTTGTTGTCTAAGGTCCAAGCGGTTTATCGGGTTTGTCTCTGGCGACTTTGGAGACCGGGCGGTTCAAGCGTCTCCTGGCGATCTCTCTCTCTCTCTGGTAGTAGCCGAGCGTTAGCCCTTCTGCCTAACCGCGCGGCTTGTGCGTTTGTGTCTGTATAGTCTGCTTAGTCCTGTAAATTTTTAGTCTCACATCTCTTATTTGTATTCTCTCATCTCTCATCTATTCTATATAAGTGAGGGCATACATCATTGTAATAGACACCTTTTTCGGATAATAAAGTTTCAGTTAAAACCATTTCGGTTTGTTTTTTTTGTTCGGTTTTTACAGGATTGTTGATATTGTCGCCTAAGACATCCTTCTATCTCTACTATGAAACTCTGTCCCTTCTATGTTTAATTTGTTGTTTAAAATCTTTAACTATGATGTGTGTAAATTTAGGCTTCATTTGGTTCGGCGGGGTGGCAGATCGATCCGGCGGGTGGAAACGGAGTGTTCGAATCAGAGGGGGGAGGTGGCTTCTCCAAACTGAGCTTTTTGGGGCGTTTCTCAAGGCGGGCGGGTGGAAACGGAGCAAACGCCGCCGGAAATTCATTTGTTTACCCGCCTTTCGGCGGCGTTTGCCTCAAATGGAGCGGCAAAACGCCAAACCAAATGAAGCCTTAGTAAACATCAGCATACTTCGTTATCATATTTCCTCAACTAGTACTACGTTTTTTGATATTATTCGTACTAATGTTTGGGGTTCTTGCCCAGTTGCATCTTTCTCTGATTATTCTTGGTTTGTTACTTTCATATACTGTTTTTTTTTCATTACACCTGGGTTTACTTAATGAAAACTAAAATTGAAGTGTTTCCTCTTTTTCAACATTTTAAAAACATGATAGCTACTCAGTTCAACACTACCATTAAAATCTTACGTAGTGACAATGCATGTGAGTACATTGACTTTCAGTTTGAGCGATACCACAGTGACCTACGAATTATCCACCAAACCTCTTATGTCCATACTCCTACTCAGAATGGGATATCTGAGAGAAAGAATTGTCAACTCCTTGAAGTATCAAGGTGCCTCTTACATAAGAGGCACCTCCTTAAATATTATTGGGGGATATTGTTCACATTGTCGCCTATCTCATTAATCACAGGCGTACCCATGTCCTTGGACATAAAACTCCTGAATACTCTCAAAGTTACACCCACTCAAATTCACTCTCATATCTTTGGGTGGGTGTGCATCATTCATGTGCATCACAAATTCAAACTTGAACCACGCACCCTGAAGTGTCTTTATTGGGTATTATTCAACGCGAAAAAATTCTAAATGTTTTCATCTCGTGACCAAAAAGATCTTTTGTAACGACCTAAATTTTGACTCAACTTATAAATTTTATTTACAAGCTCTGATCGAAATGAGTATTGTCAGTGTCATATATGAGATAATGTTTGGCACTTCATCACTAATGATAAAAATAATATTTTTTTAATTGAATTTTATCTAACAAATGAACAACATAATTGATCAATTCCACAATATTCTCAAATTTTGTTTACTGGAAAAATGTTATAATTGGAATTAGGTCAATTTCAATTCTTAATTTCAATTCCATTCAAACGAACGGGCCCTAAAAGAGATTTTGCCGCCACGTGGCATTTACAAACACTGCAACACCTAGGTTCCTTTCCTCTTAGTTAGACATATCGCAAGTGAATAATTTAACAATTAGCTTAGTATGATAGCTTACTCAATTACTTACACCATGTTACTCTATCCTAGAAATTTGATTGTATCTTAATTGAAATATGAGAATATTATGAAATAAAAATCCTCATGAAATGATAAAGTGAAGGTTTACGATGAAAGTTTTAATAGAGGAATATGTCAGTAAATATACGAATGTGTTAATTGCATTGATAAATAATGAAAAATTGTGTCAATATAATATGAGATAGAATGCACGAATAAACCAAATGATAAGTCCTTAAACTAGTGGGCATATGAAGGTGACTCCATTAGTTGAGCATTTAGATCACTAGAGGAATGTATTGAAATATGCAATCACAATTGTACAATTCATATTCATCGAGGGTGGGCCCACTCAAAGCCACGTCAGGAAAGGGTCAAGGTCAACAGGTCAAAACAGAAGTCCAAGTCAGCATTTCAGACAGTAGAAGACCTGGGTGAGTATGGCGAGCACACTTTACATACTCGTCTGGTAGGCGACCAACATATATACTCACCCAAGCCGGGCGAGCTCCTCCAGAATTCGCATAGTCGTCGGGTGTGGGTCGGGCTATAAATAAGACCCCCACCACCACCACCACCACCACCACTTGGATTTGCCTAAAAATAGGACCCCATGGGGTACAAGAATGGAGATCTTTTCCTAAACTTTTGGCTGAGCTTTTGGATCCTGCTACCAATGACTTGAGCCATGAGACAGTGATCATCCCCTTGGTCGGCATCTTGTAATAGTCGTCAAGTTAGTGTTCATCTTGTACCCTGCTCGGTCATTTTTGGTTGTGGAGGGGAAGCTTGTTCTAACCATCTGGGTACGTGTTGGGACCTCCCTGCCGCAGCACCTGGGGTCCTTTAGTTCCCACTTAGTCATTTTGTCCTTCTCGTCAAGCTGTCAAGTCCGACCGCCGGATCAGTAACCTTAGACTGCACTTAGATCTGAATTTTGGAGTAAGGAATTTTCCCGGCTTCATAACTTGATGCGGTGAGCGTGGATCGCAGCCAGGGAGGAAAATCTTGCGAGCAGGCGAGATAGTGGATGCAGGCGAGAATGGAGTGACTGTCGGCAACTCGGCAGGAGGAGGAGGCTACGTTACCGTGTCGGTTTTTGAAGACTTCGTGCGGAGGATAGAAGGGACCATGCGAGCAGCGCTCCTTGCTCGTCCGGAGGTCACGACGACCTCGGCTCGTCGCGTGACTTCATCGAAGGACGAGGGTCCCCCTAGGAGACAAGGAGAGGAGCCGGTGGCGGAAGAGACGGAGCGACTAATGCAGTCACGTTTCTACCAAGTGAGTTCGCAGGGCATCAGGTTCCGAGATGTGGAGAATTCGGAGAGATTCCAGGATACTCGGCAAGGTGGCGAGTATGGAGGTGTTACTCGCTAGGCCGAGGTTCTTCATCACCATGGAGGAAGGAGCTCATTCAGTGACGAAGTGTTATCAGCCCCTGTCCCGAAAAGCTTCGGAGAGTCGGTCCTGAGCTACTACTCTGGAAGAGATGACTCGATCAGGTATCTCCAGTGGTTCAAGGATTTGGTAACCATAAGCAACATGATGGATGTGTTCAAGTGCAGGTTCTTCTCCATCACCTTTGAGGGGAAGGTCAGGGATTAGTTTCACCATAAACCAGGAGGTTCTATTTACTGCTTCGAAGACCTGCGACGGGAGATGATGGCGAGGTTTGCGATGTCGAAGAAGAGGAAGGAGGCAGCCGCTCTCTTCCATATCAAACAAGGGAAGCATGAGAGGCTTGGCCGCTACATCAACCGGTTCCCGGAGGAAATCATTGGCATTCAGGAGGTGGATGGCTTCACCTTGCAGCTGGCCCTGACGTTCGGCCTAAAGCAAGGTCGCTTATGTATGGAGGTCGTCTTGAATCCTCCAGTGTCTTATGAAGACATGATCGAGAGGGAAAACAAGTTTGTGCAAGGGGAGGAGACAAATGCTGACTTTTGGCTAAACTGGAGAAGGTGACCCGGGAAGATAAGAAGGGAGGAGGAACGTCTGAGAGAAGGCCCAGGGGAGATCAAGGAAGGCAGGAAGAAAGGAGGGAAGAGACAAGAAAAAGGGAGGAGTTGAGTAGGCCCCGGGGAGATTCTCCCCGAAGAGGACAAATGGTAATCAGCATGAGAGGAGGCGGGGAAGAGCGCGTGAGGAGGCGATGGCTATTCCCCGACAAGGGAATAGGCATCGCAGAAGGAATCAGTTAAGGAGGAACCAGGCGGAGGAGATTCCCCTTTACTTCGATCAACATCGAGTAGAGCGGCACGGGACCATGACTTGCCCTGATTTTTGGGAAGCAGGGAGGAGGCTGGAAGCAGGAGCAGCAGAAAGAAAGCAAGGGAGGTAGGAAGCCCCAGCAGGACCGGCAGCATTCCAAGCTCCAAGGAGGAGGAGGAATGAAGACCGGGTTGACCAAGGCGGTCGCGGGGAAGTGCTCCAAAAAGCAGGACAAGTGGATGTGATTCATGGGGGAGCCGGGCTAGGAGCTTCCCGAAAAGGAGATCGCTTCGACCTCTCAGGCACCGCCCCCGTTAGAGGAGATCACCTTCTCATAGGAGGACATATTAGGGAACGAGAATCTCATTCATGATGTCCTCGTCATCCAAGTAGTTATCGAAGACTTCATCATCGATCGGATCCTGTCAGACAACGGGAGATTGGTGAATGTCATTTTCAAAAAGACATTTGTCGGAATGCAGGTGGAGGCATCCAGGGTCTTAGCTGCAGATTGACCCCTCTTTGGCTTCTCTGGAGAGAAGAAAGAGGTGGAGGGAGCTGCAGATCTGTTGGTAACACTTGGTGGCACCTCGATCAGGTGCAGATTCATCATCGTAGACGCACCAAGCTGCGACAGCGCTATCTTCGGGAGGCCGCTCATCAACTACTTCAAGGTTGTCACATCCTCCTACCATTAGTGCCTGAACTACTGTCATGGAGATGTCCAAGTAAGGATCAGGGGAGATCATAAAGCTGCTCAGGAGTGTTATCTCAGTGTCGTCGGTACCATTAGCTGGATGAAAAACGCTGAGAGGCAGGAGAAGATCCCGTAAGGAGAGGATGGGTTGGAAGCTGTGAAGGAGCTGGAGGAAGTGGAGGTGATCTCCAAGGATGGAGAACCCGGACTGCTGAAGATAGGAGGATCCCTGACCCTAGGCCGGAAGGTGGAGATTGCAAGATGTTTACAGGAGAACGGTCACTTGGAGGGTCGCGGAGATGTCAGGAATCGATGCAGAGGTAGTCTGTCATCGTCTCAATCTGGACCCCAAGGTCACACCCGTTCACCAAAAGTAAAGGAAGAGCGCAACTGCGCTAGCCGAACCCATCAAGGAGGAATTTGGGAAGCTGCTAGATGTACGTTTTATATCGGAGATCCAATATCCAGGTTGAGTCTTCAATGTTGTAATGGTGAAGAAAGCCGGAGGGGGCTAGAGACTTTGTATTGATTTTTCAAAGTTGAATAAAGTTGTCTGAAGGATTGCTACTCCTTGTCTCGAATCGACGCGCTGGTTGATTCAGCCGTCGGTTTTTTTGTGATGAGTTTCCTTGATGCTTTTTCAGAGTATCACCAAATCCGGATGCATCCCCCGGACTGTCGTGATGTCTCCTTCATCACCAGCGATGGCTGCTACAATTACAAAATGATGTCCTTCCGGCTGAAGAACGCGGGAGCTACATACCAAAGAATGATGGATCATGTTTTCAAAGAGCAAGCCAAGGCATGAAAAGACGAAGGTTCTTCAAACCCAATTTCCTGGAATATGTTCGTGGACGGAGCATCGAGAAAGAATTTGTTGGGAGGGGGTGTCATGTTGGTGAGCCCGCAAGGAACTACGATCGAGCAGTCAGTCGAGATCTTTTTCTACATCATGAACAATCAGGCGGAGTACAAGGTCATCGTGGCAGGCTTACGTCTCGCCAAGGAGTTAGGAATACAAGATATCAGGGCCTTCACCGACTCAATGGTGGTCGCATCACAAATCAGGGGAGAGTTTGAAGTATGCGGCCTCATCCTGCAAAGATATTTGGTAAAGGTGAAAGGCTTGATGGCAGCATTCATTCTTTCTTTGTTGAACATGTACCGCAGGAAGAGAACTCGGTAACTGACCGCCTAGTCAAGTACGACCCAAGGGCCAGGGGAACCGTGACAGAGTTGTTTTGGCCGTCCATAGAAGAGGGGGAGATGATAGAGATTGAACAACGAGCTTCCTGGATGGATCCGCTCGTCACCTTTCTAACAATGGGCAGACTTCCAACCGGCGATGGCGACCAAAGAAAGTTCTGATACAAGACAACCTACTATTTGTTGCATGAAGGAGAGATACACCGCAAGACCATCTCGGGCCTCATGGCCAGATGCGTGATAGAGGTTGAGATTCTTTGGGTACTTGGAGAAATTCATTCAAGAGTGTGTGGCAGCCACTCTAGGACTAGCACCCTACAACGAATTCTCAGGCATGATTACTTCTGGCCGACCATTGGGAGAGACGCAGAAGCCTTCTCGAAGAAGTGTCAGGAGTGTCACCTTTTCACTCCCCTCCAATTGGAGTCAGCTCAGGAACTTCGCTCGATTACCTCCCCGTGGCCCGTTGTCATCTAGGAAATGGATTTGATAGGTCCTTTTCCCCAGGCAAGCGGTCAGAGAAAGTTCGCACTTGTCATGATCGACTACTTTTCCAAGTGGATTGAGACAAAAGCTTTGGGCATGACCACATCACATATCGTGAAGAACTTCATTTGGGGAGAGATTGTCTGTAGATTCGGGATTTCTCTCGCCATCATCACCGACAACGGCCCGAAATTTGCCAGCTTGGAGCTGGAAGACTTTTGCAGGCAGCTAGGGATAGATCTCTGATTTGGGCTCTATTTGTTTGGGCGTTTCAGTGCTCCGTTTTGGGCAAACGCCGCCGGAAGGCGGGTAAACAAATGAATCTCCGGCGGCGTTTGCTCTGTTTCCACCCGCCAGCCTTGAGAAACGCCCCAAAAAGCTCCGTTTAGAGCAGTCACCTCCCCCCTCCGTTTCGAACACTCCGTTTCCACCCGCCACCGCTGAAACAAATGAAGCCTTGGATTTGGCCATCATCCTCGGATAAATGGGCAGGTGGAAGCCGTCAACAATCTGATTATCAACCTCTAGAAGAAGGTCATCAATCTGAAGGGGAACTGGACCGAGCAGCTTCCTTCGGTCCTATGGGCTCAGAGAACCACTCCTAACTCAGCCACGGGGGAAACACCCTTCAAACTATCTCACGGGTATGAGACTCTCATCACAGTGGAGTTCAAAGTCAGAAACCCGAAATTCATTGCGGTCGGGGAAGGCAATAAGGAATGGCGCTTGGAGAATGAAGACGCTCAGAAGCTTTCTCTGGATTACATCGAAGAGCTTCGAGACCTAGCCTCTATCCGGCAGGAGGAGGTCAAGAGGCGAATGGCAAAGCACTTCGACAAAAATGTCTGCACCAAGCAATTCCTTGCAGGAGATCTCGTCATGAAGAAGGTAGACGCGGCAGGAAGAGCAGTCGTTGTCGGGAAGTTGAACCTTAATTGGGAGGGGCCCTTCATCGTCCACGAAGCAATGGCCACTGGAGGATACAACCTGTAGAATCAAGAAGAAGAGCTACTTGAAAGCACCTGGAGCGGTGATGACCTGAAGAGATTCTAACCATAGCAGGAAAGGGTATGTTTACATACATGTAAAAGTTGTTCAGATTTTTAATAAATTACTCGCCCCCTGAAACACGGGATTTAGCGAGTTGTCTTTCCTTTTCAAGAAATGTCTCAAGATTGATAAGGCAGCAAACTCCATCTTTGCGATCGGTATGGAAAACTTGCCTCTGACCTGATTCTACTAAAAAACCTAGATCGGGTGATGGGACGGTGTGTCGGGTTTTAATGCGTTCTTGTAAGACCAAGCCCCTACATTTACGGTTGAGATCAAGTCCCGCTTGCACATCGGCCTAGCTACCTCTCCATCGCACTTCTCATCCGACTGTAGGAACTATCAGGAACAGGTTTGTACGCTAACCTCCCAAACTCGATGAAAGGTTGACTTAACAAAGCGACACCTTGCTTTGAGGCGTCAACGGTTTTTGAAAAGACTAAAGACTCGCTCTTAGCGTCTTTTGTCCTGCAAAGCAGAAGCGTCTCTGCGTCTGGTCAATACCTGGGTGAGGATAACCCCCCATGCTTTAGAAGGTGACTGAGCGAAGACATTCCAGGAGGTGAGAATCCGTAATAGGATGGAGACCTCGAGAGTGCACGTCCCACGGGACATCCCGACTATCGTTCTCTATCTCTGGGTCCCCTCAGTTCTTTGCCAGTTGAAGTAGAGTGGAAACCTCGAGAGTGTTTGTCTTGCGAGACCCCCCGAGTGTCACTCCCTCGTCCAAAGGGTCGCAGTTAATGAATAAAGAAATTTTGCTTATTATACGAATATGCACTTGGGCGAATTCATTGGCTTGTGAGCAAACCGATATGATGAATACCTTGTGCGAGTATGCAGGTGCGAGTATGCAGGTGCGAGCATGCAGGTGCGAGCATGCAGGTGCGAGTATGCAGGTGCGCGCATGCAGGTGCGAGCATACAAGCATAGAACGCGGGTAACGAGCACTCAATATCCTCGCGCCTATGAGCCTAGAGAGTATCGAAGACAGATGAACACAAAAGAACGAAGCAAGCAAAAAATTCTTCTTACATATATGTGGCGAGCAGTACATACAAAAACAGATAACGCCTTGAGAAAAGGTGCGTCCAAAAAATTCCTATCTATTTTACAAAGGTTACACATGTTCGCAAGCAGGAGGTCTTCCATCAACTCATTGTCGTCGTCGCCAGTATCGGCTTCATCATACGCCTCTTTGTCGATCACGACATCGGCTTCTGGCTCCTTGTCATCCTCGTCCTCGCAATCTTCGTTGTCTTCTTCATCATCATCTTCATCCTCATCAGAGTTAGTGGTGGAAGACAAGACGCGATCTGGTGAGTTTGATTCTTCAGCAAGCATGCCCGGGATGAGGTCCATCACCGTCACGTTAGCCGCCTTCGGGCCGAGCTAGTCGTCAATCCTTAGCTTGGCGAGGATGGAATTCACCGTTGCCCGCGCAATGCCGCAACGAATCGCGGGTATCTCGTCGTCGTGGAAGCGAATCTTCTTCCCTATCCCTGAGGTATTCACCACTGCTTGCTGCTAACTCGGCGGGGCGAGTTTCAAGCTCGGCATTCCGCATTTGGGCGGCCTCCAGTGCGTCTTTGGTGACTGCGAGCCCTTGCTCCAGCTGGGATATCTTTTTTGTCGTCTCGAGCTCAACTTTCTGCGAGTAAAAGCAGTAATCGTCGGCAAAACAACCATCAAGAAGCGACTATGTGGAGGTCGCGCATCGGAGCCAAGGTTACCTCATAGACTTTACACGGGACAGTCTGGGGCCCCAGCTCCAGAATTCTTTTACTCGGCACCTTGACCTAATGTTGGGACTCGAGCAATCTCCTTGCGGTGTAGTGGCCCAGCTCAGTAGCTCGCAAGAGCACGCAAGCAGTCTGGTTCGCGAGTTCGTCTGTGTCGACATCCTGCAGCAACTCGACATCTGCGAGACTGTAAAGGGAGAAGGCAACATCATACGCCTCACCCCTGTCCTCCCAATCTTCCGAACAGGCGGGCAAGTTGATGCTTAGGATCACCTTATGCTCGCTCTCATCCCAAGTCACCAGCGGACGACCATAAACATCCTGACTGTCGCGTCCAAATCCGAAGTTCGGATGGAGGTAGGGCTTGACGATCTCAGAGGGATCGTCCTTCTCGTCGAAGGCCTCGCAGGGAACCTTCGCATTCTTTCTCGACGGCTCTTGGGACTTGGCCTTACCCTTCCCCTTGACCTGTTTCTTCAGTGAGGATCCTCCTTTCTCGCTAGATCGCTACTGGCCTTCAGTGCCCGCGGGCAGGTAGGTTGGCCGAGGGCCCCGGCACTTCCTCGACATCGGCAGGTGGGTTTACCAAGCTCTGTCGAGAAGTTGCGACCTCCTTCGCCAATCGGGGGGGTCTCACGAAAGAGTCTGAGAAGCTGCAAAGAAGAAAGAGAACTGTTAGACGCCACGACCAAGCACGATACGCGCCAAAGGCAGCGAGCATGGAAGAAGCT
The DNA here is from genome assembly GCA_039583875.1 of Platanthera guangdongensis. NCBI lineage: Eukaryota > Viridiplantae > Streptophyta > Magnoliopsida > Asparagales > Orchidaceae > Platanthera > Platanthera guangdongensis. The sequence continues at coordinate 10,704,806 of CM077152.1, forward strand.
CGCTCATTTATTTACCTTTGCCCGGAAAGCTCTACCGCAGTTGATTGACGTGAAGTCTCCAGTGGACAACGTCGAATTTACGGCCTCTGAAGGCCTCGACGAGGTTGCTCTCTCGGTCCCTCTAAGAGAGGTGGCAAGAATATCGCCTCTGAAGGTTGCTACGGTCGGCGAGGAACACCTTCAAAATCGTCGCCGACGATGACGAGTCATTCACCCCAGCGATGAACTTTGTTCGTCGTGCCGACCAAAGTGCATACGTGGTTGTTGAGGAAGATGACGCCCTCGTTTGTCGCCGTGAAGGTGAAGATCATCCGAAAGACAGAGAAACCGAAGGCAATCTTCTCAGATCGCAGGAAACTGAGAAACCTAATGATCATTGTCGATTGATCTAGGTCGGGACTATGCTGAAGTACCTAAGTATTTGGCAGTACTCTGGCCACAGGGGAATTCGTAGGCCGACTTCGAAGTGGCGGATAAGGAGGACGAGCTCATCCACCAGGACGGTATTTAATCGCTCCCTTCCGGTGAGGAAGTCTTGTCGAGTATCCTATTGGCAAGAACCTCTTCTTGAAATCTTTCAAGTCCCACTCATCAGCGACGGACTTTTTAAAAACGGCACCAGCGAAGTTTCTCGCATGAGCCATGCGACGAGCATTGGCGTCATCTCCATCCATCATGAAGAGTGAGAAGAAGAGAAGCGAGTATTGAGAGCGAGAAAGACAAAGGTTGGGAGAAGTCGCGAGCAGGAACAAAAATCGCAACAGTGTAATTAATACGTACCGACCCACTCTATTTATAAGTGGAGGCTAGGGGGAGTCTTGGGTACCTCGCTGTGAGTATCACTCGAAATCGCTCCCTACCGTGCATAGAAAGTCGCCAAAACTCTATCCTGCGAGGATTCGATTAGAAAAGCGCTAACTCGCCAAAACCTACACAGTTAACTCAGAAGGTCGCACAAAAGAAGGAAAAAAGACATCATCACAGAGAACACAAGTCACAAACTCAGCGCGCGACATCGAAGCTCGTCGCTTGGAATAAATCAAATAGAAATCAGATTGTTTATTACAAGGTCGCCAAGGGCGACGAAGAAAGAAAAAGACTTGAGAAAATTCAAATTTCCTAGGAGGCCACTGCTCGGGAAGAGGAGGATGTCGCCCAACACAGCCCAAGTCACGTGCGTGCCGGTAGTGTTTGCTCGCCACAACCATTGCATCATCGTTTCGACGCAGCTGTTCCTCCATCCTTGTCAGTCTCCTCGCATAGCTCATGCTCGCTCGCATACCGGACAGCTCCTCGTGGTGTAGCTGTTGGCGATGCTCGGTCATAGTTTATCGCCGTTATAGCTTGTTGATCATGTGGAAGCGTGACTCAGCACTAGCGAGCCTCTCCGAGAGCACCTCCATCTTCGTCATTCGAACCTCCAGTGCAGAGATCCGGTGATGAGGATCGCAGATAGCGAGTTTACCGAACTTCGCCACCAACTTCATGTAAGCGCGAGCTGCCACGTGGCAATCTCGTGGGAGGGGAGGTAGAGAGCGTCAATAAAAGCACCCCTAAGGGTTGAGAGGCGACCTGTCAAGCAAAGAGAAAGTTGTCTGTGTCAGATAAAGCTGCAACGAAGGAACGATCTACTATCCAGCAAATGGCGAGTTACCCGGCCAAGGAAATCGAGATCGGCTAGGGGAAGGACTGCGGCGAGCTGAATCTCATTGGCCTGACGAGGAGACTCCTGGACGCTCAATGGCTTGCCCCTAGCCGTGACCACCGGAATCTCGCCCCCTATCCTCGGCGCGAAGAAGTGCGAATATCGCCCTCCCCGTCCTAGTGACGAGCTCACGGGGGCGTTCGGAGAGCAGGAGCCTTTTTGGGCGAACATCATGAGGAGCAGAGAAAGTCGGTGGCAAAAGCGGTGGCGGCGGAAGATTACTCGTCGAAGGCTGCAACGGGCATGTCGCAGAGAGAGATTTCTGACTCGCCCCCGGTTGTGAGATCTTCTCCACGGGAACGTCCTTATGGCTTGGACCGGGGACTTCTTTTTTTGTCTTCTTCTTCGAGTCGACGCTGATTCGGATGAAGTGGCCAGGTCGCAGCTCCTGTTGGGATTCAGGCGCGACCAAAGGGATTGATCGCAGAAGAGGTACGGAGAGATGCTTGCCAGAAATCCCAATAGTCGGCAGAAGAGCTGCGAGTAGCAAAAAGCCGTCAAAAAGTTGACAATCAGAAAAATATGGCGATTTAAAGTACACACATCTCCATCCTTGTACCCCTGAAGTCCTATTCATAGGCAAATCCAAGGGGTGGGGGAGGGTCTTATTTATAGCCCGACCCCCACCTGGAGACTATGCGACTTTTGGAGGAGCTTTCCTGGGTTGGGCGAGTATCTATGTTGATCGCCTACCAGATAAGTATGCAAAGGGTGTTCTCCATACTTGCCTAGGTCTTCTACTGTCTGGAATGCTGACTTGGTGATGCGGGACAGACGTCACACCTACCCACCACCCTGGTGTCCCACCAAGGGGCCCACCATGGCGTCGCACAATGACGGCTTTATCAGGCCCGCGGGTCGTACACCCTAACCCGTCTCCGATCCCACCACAGGAAGCCGAAGGTTGTTGAGGGCGAGATTCGATCTCGAGACCTCCTTGATAAAGAGTCTTCAGGCAGAGGATCAATTGGTGATGAGAGTCCGCCTGAAGACTCTTTATCAAGGAGGTCTCGAGATCGAATCTCGGCCTCAACAACCTTTCGGCTTCCTATGGTGTAACCGGAGACGGGTTTGGGTTGTACGGTCTGCGGGCCTAATAAAGCCTCCGTGGTGAGCCCCCTGGTGGGACTCCAGGGTGGCGGCAATTGTGACGCCTGCCCTGCATCATAAAAGTGCCCACTAGGGGGGCCCCCTGGAGTCCCACTAGGGGGCCCACCTGGAGTCAGCACCTGGCTGCTTTATCAACTTCGCGGACCGTACACCACAACCTATCCCCGGCTCCACCACAGGGCCAATATGTTGTTGGGACCGGAGCTCAATCCTCCGACCTCCTTGATGATCAGTCGGTGATGAGAGCTCACATGAGAGTTCTTTATCAAGGAGGTCGGGGGATCGAGCCCCGACCTCAACAACCTATTGGCCCCATGGTGGAGCCGGGGATGAGTTGGGGTGTACGACCCGCAGAGCAGATAAAGCTGCCTGGTGCTGACTCCAGGTGGGTCCCTTGGTGAGACTTCAGGGTGGCAGACAGGTGTGACCCCTGTCCTGCATCACTTGGACTTCTATCTTGACCTAGACCCTTTGTTGACGTGGCTTTGAGTGGGCCCACCCCCGATGAATATAGGTTGTACACAATCCCCACTCTTTGCAAGCGACGTAAGAGCTTGGAAAGAAACATCCAACACTTATTCGGCGAGCTGCTGCTGACGAGTATATGGACTACTCGCGGTCTCTTGCTGGCTCCTGACCTCTATAAATAGGGGGTGGGGGGCTCCTTCCGGAGTCACACTTTCTGAACTCGCAAAAGATGTCGCAATCTGCCGAGGAAGCTTATACGCGAGCATCGCTGAGTTGTCAGGATTCCTAGGACCGAAGACTTTGAAAAGGCCCCGAGATGGTGACGACGCCGTCGGTCTCCCACCCTCAAGGTAGAAGTCGCTCGCTTCTAAGAAGAGGAACCCGCCTCCTGGTACTGAGGATGTCGCCACTCCGGCCGACAATCCGGAAATTTCTGCCAGTACTCAACAACTGCTCGATGAGGTAGGCCTTAGCGATAATGCTGAATAGCCCGCGCCTGAGTCTTCTCGTCATCCTCCGCCGTCTTCTCCTCCTCCGACAGACCTTGCAGGGTCCCAGGCCTAGATGCAATCAGATCTCGCCACTTCGCGAGTTTAGAACATCGTCGTAGATCTTTTCCTGGACTTTTGGCAGAGCTTTTGGTTCCTACTATCAAGAACTTGAGTCGTGAGACAGTGATCATCCCCTTGGTCGTCATCTTGTGATAGTCGCCAAGTTAGTGTCCACCTTATACCATGCTCGACCATTTTTGATTGTGGAGGGGAAGTTTGTTCTAAGCATCCTGGTACGTGATGGGACCTTCCTGCCGCAGCACCTGGGGTCCTTTAGTTCCCTCTTAGTCTTTTTGTCCTTGTCCATCAAGCCGTCAAGCTCGGCCGCTGGACCAGTAACCTTAAGCTGCACTTAGATCCAAATTTTGGAGTAGGGAATTTTCCCGGATTCAACAACAATAAAATCTAAAATGTAAATATGAATTGAACGATAAGTTTTTATACCAGTGGGCCATGTGGGTGACTCCAGCAGTTGAGCATTCCAACCACTAGATGGATGTATTGAAAGATGCAAGCACGATAGAAGCTAAAATGTAAATATGAATTGAATGCTAGTCCTTATACTAGTGGGCAAATGGGTGTGTTTCCATCAGATGAGCATTCTGACCACTAGAAGCATAGATTATTAGTGGGCATGTTAGGTTTTTTCTCTTATGATTGATGGACGCATACCATCATACACATACAACACTGCAGATCATATGAGCCTCCATTAGGGGTCGATGACCCATTCCGTTGAGGGCTTGATGGTCAATTTTGTATTCTATACGCTTAGATAGACATGGACCGAGGACGTCCAAGATTGGGGATCTGACTGTCACCGCACGCTGAAGATAGGAGAAGTCAAATGGTGGGAGTATTGTCGCATAGGGAACAGTGTTCCCTCATGCCAGTCTACTCCTATAATATTAAGGAAACAAAATATTAAAAAAATCCAAATAAAAAAATATTGGGACCCAATTGCAGATCAGCGATCAGATCCCGAGAAAATCAACAACATTGGGGACCCAATCGCCGATAGGCTATCACCGATCAGGGCCCTATCGCCGATCGGGGCCCTCTCCCAATAGTTAATCGGCTCGGCGATCTCAGATCTTAGAGGGGCAAAACACATGGAAGAGAAGAGACGCACACTGTGATGTGAGGACTGTTCATGCGTTAACTTCTATATAATAGTATAAATAAGGAGAGAGAGAGAGAGAGAGTAGGTGTGAGTGAGTGTATACAAACCTTATATAAGCCTTAGGTAAATTTCTATGACATCTGGAAAAGATAAACCTTCAGAAGTAAATATATATAAGTTTTACACAAATTTCTATGACATCTGAAAAAGATAAACCTTCAGAAGTATATAGATGATTTGGAGACCTTAAACATTTTAATTCCATGATGCGGAAATTTCTGATTCACAATCGAGATACTATGTCAAGCTGGCATCAAATAAATGCATGGTTGATAATATGATCTTGAATCTTTGTAGTAGATCAATAGTTAACATGTGTTTTATAGGCAAGTGCAAAGAAATAATCGCTCACCGAGCGCCGCAATGGAGCGACCACAGGGAGCCAACGGCGGACAAACAGAGCTATAATCTAAACAATATATAAGTAGTGCTAGAATTAATAACATATTTGAGTAATTCAGTTCCTTAATGAAGAAATTGTCTTGCATAAATATTTACGAACCACTAGGGAATCATTCAAATAGAGGAATCTTTTAAGAGTGAATGTAACTATTGGAGCTTCAAAGCTACAAGAATATAGAAAAAAATTGGTGTGAATAACAGAAGAAAAATTGGGTGAATAACAGAAAGAAAAGAAAATTGCCCTTACGAGAAACTAAACGGCGGAGTGAACGGCTGCTTCTTTAAAAAAAAGGCATTTGAAAGAATAATCCTGATGGAATATGGACATACCTTTATATAGAAAGGCCCCAAGCTGATTAAGGTCTCCCGAAACTGAAGACATGAGCAAAAGAAAATATTATTGGTTCATAAATTAAAGCTAAGAAAGTGCAGAATGTCAATCAGCGAAATAAAGTTAAAGTTACATGGAGGCACCTAAAGTCAGAATCAGGAAAAAAATAGGTACTCTGCACCGAGATGGAAGGAGATCAAATAACTTTGATGAATGGGAGATATTGTTGGCCCTTAAATCTTAAATTGGTTCAAGGAATTGTATGAAATGCTTATAAGAACTAAGGTACGTAATAAGTATTTGTAAACATTATCAGATGTCTAATGTCCTTAATAAAAAATGGAAATTGTTAAGATGAAATGAAAAAGCCCATTAGGAGGAACCCATGTATAAGCCCGTGTATATTCTATTTAGTCTCGCAATGTAGATGTGGAAGGCTCTCCGTTTCTTTCTCTTTATATAAGTGTATGTACTCATGTATTTAGATTCTGGATTATTTTTTCTCTTGCATTTCTCTCTACATGGTATCAAAGCGATCGGTCTTGCTCTAGGCGGTTAGTGTTTTTGCTAACCGCAGTCCCTCTTCCCTAACCGATCACGGGTATTGCTCTAGGCGGTTAGTTTTTTTGCTAACCGCGGTCCTTCCTCCCTAACCGCACCTGCGGTGTTCGCTTCCTACTGCTGTTTTTTGTTCTCTACCCACTTCTCTCCTTCTTTTCTCTACATCCTTCCCCTCGCCTCCCCGTCTCTCTCCATTTATAGGGATTCCTTCGGGCCCCGCTTCTCTTTTGACCGGTTCGGCCTCTTCCCACTGCTCCCTCGATCTCAGCTTCTCTTGTCGTGCGGACTGATTGGTTGAGCTCTCAAGCGGACTGCCCCTGCCGACCTCTTATTACGTTGTCTGTTTTTCGCACGGTCTGTCTACTGCTTGTCGCGCAATCTGCTGCGCCCTCCTCTTTCTTGCCACTGCCTGTCGCGTGTTCTGTCTGTTGCTTGTCGCGAGGTCTGCTCGTTGCGACCTCTTCTTCCTTGTCGTTGCTTGTCGCGCGGTCTGCCCACTGCGACCTCCTCTTCCTTGTCGCTGCTTGTCGCGCGGTTTGCCTGCTGCATGTCGCGCGGTCGGCCTGTTGCATGTCGCGCGGTCTGCCCGCTGCGACCTCCTCTTCCTGGCCGTTGCTTTTTGTGTGGTCTGCACGGCCTTCTTGCTATTCGTCGTGGGTTGTCGGGTCTCTGTCGTTGTGTTGTCGCCTCAACCTGTTTCTCCTCTAGCTGTTGCGAGCTCTCCTAGCCGCATTTTCCTGCATTTGCGGCTTGCTTTCCTCTAGTCTCTCCGCTAGCTGCTGCGAGCTCACCTAGCCGCATTGTCCTAGCCATTTTTTCCTGGATATAGCCGCTGCGAGCTCTCCTAGATGCCCGTCCTTCTAGTCGTCGGATCTCCCTTCTAGCAGCCCTTCTCTTGTTGTTATGGGCTCTACGGCAACTCCCTCTCTTCCTCCACGTGTTACTGCCCCGCCTTCTGAAGTTCGTGATGAGCTTCGCATAACCACCATCTCTATCAGCGGGAAAGGCAATTTTGTCGAATGGGTCCATTCGGTCTGTCATGTTCTACAAACCAAGGGTCTTCTCCGTCATCTCACTCGGACCAAACCTGCTGACCCTACGGATGACTGGCTCTGTGATGACGGTCGGGTCCAATCCTGGATGCTTAATTCCATGGACATTGAGACATATCGAATGGTCATGTACTAAGAAACGGTCAAGAAAATGTGGGATGAGCTGCATTCTCTCTACTAAGGCACGGACAGCTTACAACACCTGCTTGACATTATCTCTGCTCTTCAATCACTGGACCCTAGAGTCACGGGCGACTTGACTTTCTTTGTTGCTAAGGCTAAAACTCTGGTGGAAGTCTGACTACAACATCAGCCTCCCTTCCACAGATCTTGCTACTTAACGGGCACAGAAGGAAGTTGTTGGGATCGCGATGATGATGGTCCATGTTATCAGTCATCTTCACAGCGCCAAGGCTCGGATTCTTTTTTCTTCCACTACACCCACCTTATCTGATGTTTGCTCTATCCTGCTCAAGGTTACACCACCTTCAGAGGTTCCTGCCAGCTTTGCTCCCGCGGCCCCTCTTACCTACTCTTTTTACTCCAGCTCGTGGCTCTTCTAAACGAGGAGGCCGCTTCACGTCTCAAGGTCGAGGACGTGTGGGGCGCTCTACTCTCAAGTGTATCCACTGTGGTCGGGATGGTCATCTTGAAGCCACCTGCTACCGCAAGCATGGTCTGCCGCCTCATCTTACTGCTACAACTGTTGTTGCTCCTCATCACCCAGGCTCTACTCCAACTGGGTCACACTCGTCAGCCCAGCAAGATATCAACAAACTTCGCCTACAGCTTCAACAGCTCCAAGGCGTTGTTAATCGCTCATCTGGCTCGCTTGTTTCTTTCTCCACCGAAGGTATATCATGTCTCTTTCATAGCTCTCACTGGATCGTGGACTCTGATGCTACTCACCACATTACCTCCCAGAAGCCACCTCAATACATGCACTATGATTATCTCAAATTCATCACTGTGGTCAATGGCGACAACTCCGATGTCTGGAGCTGCTGACATGCGCCTCCCCGCTACTCTTTCTTTGTCCTCGGTCCTTCATATTTTGGGATCACCCTTCAATCTACCTTGTTAGTAGACTAGCTCAGGATCTTGATTGTTGCCTAATCTTCTCTCCATGGTCTTTTGTTGTGCAAGATCGTCGAACACGGAATATCATTAGTAAAGGACGACTGTCGAATGGGCTTTATCTCTTAGATGTTTCCCCTATTATCCTATCTTTAGTTCTCTTCGTTGATTGGCATCGTCGTCTTGGTCATGCTCCTCTCCCGATTCTCAAGAAAGCTCTTCTTGGAAGCTCCTTGCATGAGTTTTCATGTGAATCATGTATCTTTGGCAAGCAGCATTGTGTTTCTTTTTCACCTACATTTAATCAGAGTACGACTCAGTTCTCTTTAGTACATTCTGATAATTGGGGGCCCTATAAAATCCCTAGTGTTTTTGGTTATCGATATTTTGTTACCTTTATTGATGATTATTAGCGTCTGACATGGCTTTATCTACTACGTGATCGTACTGAACTGACATGTCTTTTGTGTCTTTATTACTGAAATGCGTACACAATTCTCTGTTACCTTAAAGATAATTTGCACTGATAATGCCCGTGAATAAACTATTCGTGTCTTCAAAAAATTATGCACCGAGTTTGGGATTGTCCATCAGACCTCGTGTGCTTATACCCCCCCCCCAGCAAAACGGTATGGCCGAGCGGAAGAATCGACATCTTCTTGATGTCACTCGATCACTTATGTTGCAAATGCAGTTGCCCACCAAATATTGGAACTTTGTTGTTGCTACTGCTTGTCATCTCATCAATCGCACATTCTCCTACGTGTTTGACTTCGCTTCTCCGTCCGGCCTCTTGTTTCCTTCCAAGTCTTCATTCTCCCTCAATCTTTTTGTCTTTGGTTGTACCTGCAATGTCTACTCTCTTGGACCCCCGCATGACAAACTTGCCCCTCGAGCCACAAAATGTATGTTTGTTGATTACTCTCACACTCAGAAAGAATATGTTTGCTACCTCCTGCGGATGAAAAGGTGTTCGTCTCCGCTGATGTCACCTTTCTTGAGGCACAACCCTTCTACTCCACCTGCTCCACACTGCCTCCACCTTCCAATACTCCTCGTCCGGCTGTCCCCGTCACGACTTTGCCACACACACCTCCTCCTCCACTCCCAGTGTCAGCATTACCTCCACCACCTCCTCCACTTTTCGTGTTTATACTCGTCGTTCATCCCGGACAAATGCCATACAACAGCTCCTATCTACCGATGTTATCTCGCGGCTTGATGATTCGGCAACACCCTCTACGACTCATCCAATGGCAATTATGTCCCCTTACATTGCCTCTCTCCTCCTCTTCTCAAATTTGGCATCTCTCTCCACCATTTATATTCCTCACTCTTTGCAGGAAGCTCTCCAACACCCGAGGTGGCGTACGACCATGGACGAAGAAATGACAGGCCTCCGGGCTAACCAGACTTGGGACCTAATTCCTCTCCCTCTCGGCCAGTCTTGTGTTAGCAGTTAGCTGTAAATGGGTCTTTACTGTCAAGCATGTTCCAGATGGCACTGATGACCGTCTCAAAGCCATCCTTGTGGTCAAGGGGTTTCACTCAACAACGTGGCAATGATTACGACAAAATCTTCTCCCCGGTCGCCAAATTAAATACTGTTTGAGTCTTGATCTCCCTTGTTGTGCATCGACAGTGGCCCCTACATCAACTGGACATCAAAAATGTCTTTCTCAATGGTGATCTCAAAGAGACTGTTTATATGCACCAACCGCCCGAGTTTGAGACCACGGGGGAGTCTCATGTATATCATCTTCGAAGGTCTATATATGATCTCAAACAATCTCCTCGCGCTTGGTTTGACAAATTCAGTAAAGTGATTCGCGAGGTTGGTTTCACATGGAACTCTGCTGACTTCTCTCTCTTCACTCGTTATCAACCAACAGGCACTATAATTCTCCTTGTGTATGTTGATGATATTCTAATAACGGGCGATGACACCACCGGAATCTGAAACATCAAACAATATTTAAACTCGGTGTTTCAGACAAAAGATCTGAGCAATCTTCGATACTTCCTTGGGTTTGAGGTTGCAACGAGACCTGATGGACTTGTCATATCCCAACGGAAGTATTGCACTGATCTCCAGCAAGATGCGGGCTACTCAGGAGGCAAACCTACAAACACTCATATGGATGTGAATCACAAGCTGTCTGCACATGGATTTGGAACTGATCCTGTTCTGACAAATCTAGAGTACTGCTGACGCTTGGTAGGGAAACTAATTTATCTTACGGTTACATAACCTGATATCTCATTTATTGTTGAGGTTGTGAGACGATTTATGCATGCTCCTCGGACATCTCATCTTCAAGCCTTCGATCAGATGCTCAGATACTTGCAGACATCTCCAGGACAATGACTTGTTTACAAACCGTCCTTCTCTCTGTCTCTTGTTGCGTATTCTGATGCTGACTACGCAGGTTCTCTTGATGATAGGCGTTTCACGACTGGTTTTTGCACCTACCTTGGTAGATACCATATTACCTGGCGTATCAAGAAACAGTTGGTTGTTGCTCGCTCTTCTGCTGAGGCCGAGTACCGTGCTATGGCAGTGGTTGTCTCTGAGCTTGCTTGGCTTGAGGGTTTTCTCAGTGATTTGGGTCTCAAACTCTCCTCTTCAGCCACTCTTTTCTGTGACAGTCAAGCAGTCATACATATTGCCAAGAATCTTGTATTCCATGAGCGAACAAAGCATATTGAATTTGATTGTCACTTCATTCGGGAAAAGTTCAATCGAAGAAGTTGGAGTTAGAGTTTGTCGCTGCGTCAGGACAAGTTACTGATATATTCACGAAAGCTCTCTCTCGGACATTATATCATCAGTTCTTATCCAAGCTTGGTGCCTACGACTTGTACGCTCCAGTTTGCAGGGGAGTGTTAAGATGTAATGAAAAAACTCATTGGGAGGAGCCCATGTATAAGCCTGTGTATATTCTATTTAGTCTCACATTGTAGATGTAGAAGGCTCTCCCTCTCTTTCTCTCTATATAAGTGTATGTACTCCTGTATTTAGAATAATAATAAAATTATGGGTTGTTTTCTCTCTCTTGCATTTCTCTCTACAGAAATCATTGATAAAATTTTGAAAGAAGTAAAAAAGGGATAATAGTCCAAACTACAATATAGAGAAGTAAAACATATAACCCTCAATAAAAATAGTTTGTATTCTACATATAATGCATTTCAGAATGACAAAGTCTGTATTGCCTTATGAACATTTGTTCATAACTTCACGAAGGGGATGAAAGGTGCCATAATCGGGTAACTGTGGGAGGCTGAAACTCAAGGGACAGTATCAAACTCCAATTACGCTAAGAAGAAAGTAAGGGGGACAAATTGAGACTACCCTCTTGGATGTTGATTTCATGGCCCTGAGAAACAAAGGTTACATGAATGACGCTCCAGAGAATAAGTCTCCACAATTGGACAAATACAAAAATATCTCAAAAAACAAAAATATCCAAAATAACAATTTACTAAAATCGCCAAAGATACAAAATAAGGTTTAACTAAACTCATGACTTCGGCAATAAATAGACCATGGCATTTCATCCTTCCTTCAATTTAAGCTTCCCCTAATGCTCAGAAAGGGAAGCTAACTTATTGAATTAGAAGGGTCACGACTCACGAGCTACACTGTGAGAGGTGCACGTCGAGCGCACTGAGCGGGAACCTTCTTGCCTCTGTTTGGCAGAGGCAGGTGAGATGTATAAGGCACGGGTAAGGCTCATGCATGCCTTCTTTTTTATTTTCTTTGCTAACGTTTCTTATTGGTCAGAGCTTCCTCCACCTTGAAGTTACCTGTAAGTGAGAGTGACTTCTTTGTGCTACCATGGTAGATATTTTATGTTATAGTATTTTCTGCATTTAATATTTTTAGAGCTTGTTAATAGCACAGCTCATCTCGCTAATAGCAACTCTGTGATAGTAGCACCTCCCAAATTTCTATTCCACACCGCATGGCTATTACCACACCACCCAAAAACGAAAAAAACTTACTTTTTGACATACATTTCAAAACACTACAAAAAAACAGATTCACACATATTGAAAAGTATGGAGAATAGTTACATCATACTATATCTCCTACAATTGGATTGAAAGTATAGATCAAAACTCCAAAAAATGATCAAAAATATAAGATTGAAACTATAGATCAAAACTCCACAAAATGATGAAAATCCATGTTATAGCAACCTGCAAAGAAATAAGTGTACCATTAGCCTCTCCAAACATATAATGTATGCTAGTAAACCAAAGTTAAATGAAAATTAAACAAGTAAAATAATACTTTACCTTAGAACATGGATCGGATATATTGATAATTTGCTTCATAACATTCTAGGTGACAGGAACTCTAATACGTGAGATATATGGCAAGTCTCATGTCTCCATTATAGCACTATGATATCTTGTCCATACAAAAAAAAATTGGGGGAAGCGGACAATCATTGCGCATAATCAATCGAATGAAATGATTTTCATCAACAAACCCAATGAAAACAATCTTGTGGTCATCCGGGCATTTGGAATGCAAAGGAAGAAATGTAATCGACTGATATTTTGAATAATGAACCACAGCAATATTATAGCATGATGCAATGACAAAGCCCATGTTTGGCATCGACATCCATTTGTCTAATGGCACGGGAGCTACCTTACAATCCAGAGAATCCAATAACTCTTGTAGTCTTGCTTTTCCATATATGTGTGTGTATTGATTCTTATTACATGTCATTTCTTTTGTAAGATCAAGGCGCACCTGCATCCAATTTCCACCCATATGCATAGCATCACTAATAACTCGATAACCACAATGGACATCCCCCAGCACGTTGATAGCATCAACTATGTGACTTGCAATGTAAGAAGGCATTTGTTTACGAATTGAGGTAACAAATCTATTATCGGATTGAACCTTTTGTGCTATTGTCTTATGTTATTTCTCTAACTTTTTGTGTTCACAAAAGATGGGTCTCTTTTCGTTGATTTGTAGTCCTTGCATTTATTTGAACTACCTTTTGGCCGACCTTTTAATCTCTTGGGCATTATCAGTTCTAATGTTTGTCTTGTCGTTGGGTCCAATATCTCACATAGCTTCTTCTTCATTTCTTGTAGTTGTAAATCAAAAATATTTTCATATTTGTGAAGTATGTCATCCAACTCAAGGTGTATATCAGACGTTGTTTAACTGTCTTTCTTGACATGCACTGCTTTGGGAGCCGCACTAGCTTGATTCAATGTGAGTTGTTTCCAATGTTTATGGATCATCTATAAGGGTAAAGCAGTTGAATGCTTCATGTAATTAAACAACTCATGAGAACAAGATAAATCCATAGTGGATCTAACCTTATGTAAACACTCATTTCCATCAACACAACCACTTCTCGCATATTCTTCTTTTTTATTAATTATCACCCATGTAAAAATAGAAATAGAATCAAGCAACTCAAAGTAAAGTGATCCTCTATAACCTGTGTTAGCTTGCATCGCACTTTGACCACAAGACCTTTTAATTTTTGTATGTTGTAGTTCAAGCATTTGGTCAAATGATTTCCAAACAGAAGTTAAGTTGCAAATCAATACTTCTAGAAATCTTTTGAGTTGGCTACGGCCACTCTCCACACGATTAGTTGTGGAATTTCCCAAATGTAAATATTTATCTATCCACGTAGAAATGAAATACTCATTGTAAGGCTCTATCCAAGTAATAACAACATACTTGAAAATATTTGGATGCTTCTCTGAGTAAACACCTAACATTGAGTTAAATCTCTCTTGAAATACATGCAATGTCGGAGAGTTAACTAATTGGTGAGAAATAATTAAGAACCAATCACAGTCTTTGCCTTGTTTAAAATACTTTTTTGCAATGTGCTAATATATTCCTGCTTATGCACTTGACATAATATGATTGGAAACACTACCTTGATAGCATTTATCAATGCTATTTCTCAATCAACTACTAGCACACCCGGTAAAGTTCCTTGTTTTAAATTGCTCTTAAAACACTGCAGTGCTCAAATATAACTCGTTTATGTTTCATTAAACATAAATGCAAAAGCAAAAAAAAACTCAAACTTGTAGAAGTAACCCCAACAATGGAAAATAATGGTAATCGATATCGGTTTGTCTTGTATGTACAATTCATGATGAAAACATTTGTGAACATATTGCTTAGTTGCACAGATGTAGGATGAGTAAAATACACAGACTTTTTAAGTTACTATTGATGTTAACTTTATTGTAACTTGTATATCCTGATTCACTCTTTGTGCAAGGCCAATGCTCTGGATGCTGAATGAAGGAAGCATGGTTATGTGCACATAAATCAAAATAGATTATTGGGTCTGCCCTCTCTTATGTCTTTGGATTTGATTTGAGGGCATGATTCCACAGCAAACGTGTCAGTATAGGGGCCACTATTTCAGTGGTATCTGTGAGCAGCCACTTTGTGCATTTATTGTCAAAGGTTAGATTTTTCTCCTCTGAGAGAAGCCACTTTGTGCATAGTGCCAAAGGTTAGGTCTGTTTCCAATCTTCCCCCGCTCATACCCCCAATGATTGGGGACTATATGGGTTGTGTTGTTGTTGTTGTATATACTGATTCAGTGATAATTTAGTTTTGTATAAAACTGAATAGGGGTACTTCTAGCTAGCTATTTCTTATACAGCTTGAACTTTTCATTATAAATAATTCGCATTATGGTGGAGTTGGTGGGATCTCATTTCCTGATAGTAGATAAGATTTTTCTAGGTTTAACACTAGTGGCATACATCTCCTCTACAATCTTTTGCTCAGTTTCATTTAATCGTCCGGCGTACGAATGCGCCTCTAAATGAACAAACTCATGATTATGAAACTCATTTTAAGTTTAATAACTCATCCTTTCCTCTGATTGACACATTGAAAGACGGAGCTATCATAACCAAGAAATACTCTAGGCTTTGATCTATCTGTTATTTTATCTGCTCTTTGAATTGTCACTACAAACCTCAAACCTCTCCCAGTATTACGGCTCCATTCAATTAAGTCGTCTTTACTTGGAAATAACAACTCCGTTACAAAATGATCTGACACGTCTAATTGGATTGTTGTAGGCTGCTCACCAATAGTGAGCAACTTAGGAGATTCCAACATTTCAAAATACCAATGATAAAATAAGAAATTGGACAATGAACAAACACTGAATAACTTGTCATAACAATGAACAAACACAAGCAATGGAGAAATCGAACAAGATCCAAACACAAGCATACCTTAGAAAGCCAAATGGAGGAGAATAGGACAACATTCAAAGACAGTCAGAATTTCGGAGTCCAAATAATGGATAGTGCATACCGAAATTGAAATTAGAACAGCAAAACTCAAAGATTAATAGAGCTGAAATTTAGGTAATCAACTACTCAAGGTATTCTATAGCAAGTTATGTAAAAACATGAAGAAATATCAGAAAATACATACCGGAAGGAGATGCGTCAATGCGGAATGTGTGTTCCTTGGTTCTGCAAACCAGCGAGGAAAAAGACTTGCACTTGCAGAAGCGGAAGAGCCGGCGCAAAATCGGAAGAGGAACTAGGGAAATCCCTTCCGGCACGAGCAAAATTGGGAGAGGAATGGAGAAATTGCGAGAGGAAAGCGGGTGATTCGCGAAATGGAGATGAAGTGGGGAAGAGGAAGTGCAAGAGCAACTCGCGGGAGAAGAAACCCAAGCGGCTTGCGGGAAATAAAGAGGGGTGCGACTATACCTGTATATAAGAGGCTTAATTCTTATTTTAAAGTGTGCTAATAGAGCAATGGGGTGCTATTAACTGTAACACTCCTTCACAGTTTTATAATAATAAGCCATCCGGTCGGGTCAGAGATATAAAGAGAACTAGGAAACAATATTAAATCTAGTATACAGCAGGAAAAAGGAAAGCAACTACAAGTATTTAAAACTTACAACAGAAGTTAAGAAGTAAACTAAGGGTAACCACATACCTGAAATCTGGATTCAAGGAGCTACTAAATAAGAATGGAATTGTAATAACTGAAGATCTGTTAACAATAATAGTCTGATACAAGTTGTATAAAATATTAATCATGTACATTGTCCGCATTTACAAATACATGCTGAAATAGAGTAAACTGAATGAGAAAAATACTACAAACTGACGTCACCATAACGCTCATCCTAGACGTAGTTTCCCACCTGGGTCACCTGAAAAACATTTCTCACGAAGGGTCAGAGTAAATAAAAACAATTCCCCTTAGTGACACTAAAACAGATTTACATATGAATGCATGCATGTCTTTAAAAATAGTCTTGTGCACTGAAAATATTTTATGTTATATGTTATGCATGCTTTTCCTATACTTCCTAATGAACACACTATAGTTCTATATTCATGACTTTCCGTTCAATTTCTCAAGTCCTGACGTTCACTAACTGGTATACTGTCTTACGTCAAGTCTGTACTTGAGTTCTAGGTGGCTTCTAGCCTACACATTTACTGGGAAGACTCTAGGCAGAGTAGCTCCTAACGCGCAACTGAAACTGACGACTCGAGACCATCTGACGAACTCAATTGTTCTAGTGTCGCGCGGACACGGTCTCGAATCTACTAACTGTCTCAAGGGGAGTTAACTCACAAGACTCTGTAACTCATAGGATACCATATGCCCTATGAGGGAGGTAGTGCGCCTCTACCAAGCACGAAAAGACTGGTGTGCTACTGACCTTTTTGGTCTGACGCTACTCTGCATGGGATATCTTTTCTGGGGTATTACTAAGCGACCCTTAATTTTCTCGTGGTCGACTTGAAGGGACCTTCACAACCTTGGTTGGACAATCTTCAAACCTACGTACACGGGTAAAGTTTTGTACCTAAATAACTGTTCATGACTTTACTAACGTGGTTGTGGAAAAGGGTGTTATCATACGCGTTTCCACGATTATTTTTCTACTGGCAAACTTTTCTATGCATGGTTATGATGCTTGTACGAAACCTACTCATGCGTATAAAAATATAATTACTTGATATGTCTAACTAAAAGAAATTAGAATTTCCTTACAGGGGTGCTGCGACGCTCGTACACTCGGCGCGGCGACATTAGCTCTTCCGAAGAAAATTCTACTGTATGGAAAAACTCAGAGTGCTGCCTCGAATCTACTAGAGTCCTGTAATTTAAGGCAAACTTATTTTCATAATTGTTTCCCTTTTAGGGTTTCCGTTGTAAAATCTCGAAAACATCTAGGGTTACAAAAAAATTACATGTGTTAAACTTTGTATATTACCTTTACGTATAGCGATTGAGGCTCTCAATGCGTTCCACACAAATTCCGTGGAAGGTTACGAATTCCAAAACCTAAATAGGGCATTAGGAACATAAATCTCGGTTAGATTACCTTCCAAACCGAAGGATTTACACAAAGGAATAGGGATAACGGAGAAATAAACTCACCGGAAACGAACGATTTCAACTTCCACCGGTTAGGGTTGAATCCGGCACTTCCACGGCCAAGGAACGAAAAGGAATGTCCACTGGTGCTCGCAGAGGAAGGAGGAGTGGTCGGAGAGGAGTTCCGGAAGGGGATCGGCTGTCGGCTAGGGCAGCGGGAGGACGTCGGCTTGGCGTCGTCGCGTGCAGCACGGGAAGAACTCGGGAGGCGCGGCTTGCGGTTTACTCTTCTCCCGTGATATGAGATTACGCGGAATATAAATCCACGACTTGCGGTTTAAAGAACCGTGAGGTTACGGTTTTCATTATTAACCGCATGAGGGTGGGGGAGAAGAAAACTGCTATTGACACCCCATTGAGCTAATTCACATTAATTCATATGAACACAAATAATCTTATCGCGCATCGTTACTAAATTTAAAAGAAAATACTTCTCACTAATGATGACAAACATTATAACATTTTACCATGACGTCGTGCTGCCTCTATCAAAAACTTTCGCAACTCGACACTACAATTAAAATTAAATTTATGCGTCAAATTTCGGATGTTACAAATCTCTCCTCCTAACAAAAAATTTTGTTCTCGAAAATTGTAACCATACCTGAATCGAAGAGAAAAAAGAATAGTCTGCATTGCTCTTAAGCTCATCCTCTCGCTCCCAAGTATACTCTGGTATGCCACAATTCATCCAAAGGACTTTGACCATGTGAATCTCTCTATTTCTGAGCTTCTGTATCCTTGAATACACTATTCTGACTGGTCTAACCTCAATACTAAGATCTGTCTCGATTGCTGCCTCTTCGGTACTGATGATTTGACTGGAATCTCTGACTGCTCTCCTCAGATAGGAGACGTGTAATACATCATGTACACCACTTATTTCCTCTGGTAAGGCCAATCTGTACGCAACCTCACTAATTCTTTCCAGCACCTCAAAAGGACCAACGAATCTGGGGCTCAGCTTTTTCATCCGCTTATTCTAGAAACTCCTCTGACTGGTCTGACCTTCAGATAAACATAGTCTCCAATACTGAACTCTACTGACCTGTGCTTCTGATCATGATACTTGGCCTGGCGATCCTGAGTTGTCTTCATACGCTCCTGAATGAGCTTGACTATCAGTGGTCTTACCAATACATGACTCCCTGATAGTAGATCTTTCCTCACTTTCAGTCCAACACAACGGTGTCCGACAGCGTCTGGCATAGAGGATCTCGAACAGTGTCATCCCAATACTCGTCTGAAAACTGTTGTTGTAGGAGAACTCCACCAGGGTAATATACTTCTCTCACTTTCCTAAAAAGGCCAAAATGCACATCCGTAGCAAATCCTCCAAAGTCCTATTTGTGCGCTCAGTCTGTCCATCTGTCTGGGGATGGAATGCGGTGCTGAATTGTAATCTGGTACCCAACCGCTCTTGTACGTATCGCCACTCCTGGAGGTAAATTTGTCATCTCGGTCTGAAACTATAGTCCTGGGAACACCGTGAAGTCGAACTATCTCGTCTAAATATAACTGTGTCAGCTTCGGACCTTGATCCGTCTTCCTAAGAGGAATGAAATGGGCGACCTTAGAAAGTCGATCAACTATAACCCACAAGAAATCATTCCCACTCTGCGATCTCGGCAAACCATGAATGAAGTCCATGGATATATCCTCAAAAGTCCACTCGGGAATGGGAAGTGGCTGCAACTTGCCTCCAGGCCTTTGACATTCGGCCTTAACTAACTTGCACGTCTCGCACTTCCCTACATAAACTGCAACATCACTCTTCAAACCTGGCCACCAGACTACCTTCTTGAGATCTGCATACATCTTCGTGCTACCCGGATATATAGAATATCTGGAATTGTGTGTCTCAAATAGAATATCCTCGCGAATGTGACTAACATTGGGGATACACACCCTGTCATCAAACAACAATAAATCATCCTGAATAGTGAATCTCTCCTTCTGACCTGTCTGCACTGAGCTCAAAATCTCTGTCATCTTTGGATCCAATGGTAGAGCTGTGCTGATTCTATCTTTGATGTCGCAGGCAATCTTCATCCAACTCAACCTTGCAGAACCAAAACTACTACGTGGCACAACGGTAATGTCCAGTCTCTCCAGCTCTCGCACTAACTCCTCCTGCTGAGTGAGGAGGAAGAAACACGAACCTCTACGACTAAGAGCATCAGCTACAACGTTTGCCTTTCCTGGATGGTACTGAATGTCTACGTCGTAGTCTGATAAAAACTCTAACCATCTGTGCTGCCTCAAATTGAGCTCTCGCTGATCAAAGATATACTTGAGGCTCTTATGATCAGTGAAGATCTCACAACGCACTCCATAGAGATAGTGCCTCCAAATCTTCAGAGCATGTATGACTGCTGCAAGCTCCAAGTCATGCACGGGATAGTTCCTTTCATGAACTTTTAACTGTCTCGACGCATAGGCTATGACCTTTCTATGCTGCATGAGAACACAGCCTAAACCCTGACCAGACGCATCGCTATAAATCTGAAACCCGCCAGGCACTGAAGGTAAACTCAAGATCGGTGTGGTCATCAATCTGCTCTTTAAATCCTCAAAAGCCAATTCACACTCAATTGTCCAATCCAAGCCCTTACCCTCCTAGTGAGAGAAGTCAGTGGTAAGGCTATTTTTGAAAAATCTCTGATGAATCTCCTGTAGTAACCAGCAAGACCCAAAAAGCTGCGAACCTCTGAAACTGACGTTGGTCTTGGCCAATGCTTAATAGTCTTTATCTTCTTCGGATCAACACTAACCCTTTTCTGACTGATGATGTGGCCTAAGAATGCAATCTCTGAAAGCCAAAACTCACACTTTGAAAACTTGGCAAACAACTGGTTCTTCCTGAGTGTGCTCAAAACAATCCTGAGGTATGCTGCATGATCTTCTGCACTTTTAGAGAACACCAAGATGTCATCTATAAAGACGATGACAAAACGATCCATGTACTCCCGAAATACTCTGTTCATCAGGTCCATGAATACTGAAGGGGCATTGGTCAGCCCGAACGGCATGACCACGAACTCAAAGTGTTCATATCTGGTAGTGAAAGTCGTCTTCTGAATATCCAAGTCACGAATCTTTAACTGGTGATAGCCTGACCTCAGATCTAACTTGGAGAAAGCGTTCGATCCCACCAACTGGTCAAACAAATCATCAATCCTGCGAATCGGGTACTTGTTCTTTACTGTCAGCTTGTTCAATTCACGGTAATCTATGCACAGTCTCAGACTATCATCCTTCTTTTTCACAAAAAGCACTGGGGCACTCCATGGTGAAGTACTGGGGCGTATAAAACCCAAATCAAGCAACTCCTACAACTGACTCTTCAACTCTGCTAGTTCCCTTGGAGCCATCCGATAGGGAGATTTGGCTACCGGTGTAGCCCCAGGCTGCAAGTCTATCGGGAACTCAATCTCTCTATCTGGAGGGGCACCAGGGAGCTCTTCCGGGAAAACATCGGAGAACTTCTGCACCACTGGTACCTCTATCAAGTCAGCCTTAGTTTCTGCATTCATCAGTACTACGAAGATTTCACAACCCTTACTGATGCACCTTCTCGCTTGGACTGCAAATATGATCATCTTCACTACTCTCTTCAAGGCATGAAAAGAAAATAAAGTCTGATTGGGGCCATCAAATTGTATCTGCTTCGCCCTACAGTCAATTCTGGCGTTGACTGCCGAAAGCCAGTCCATTCCAAAAATCAGATCGAATCTTACGATAGGTAGCTGCAAAGCTTCCACGACAATCTCGGTATCACCAAACTGCATCGGTACCCTGCACTTATCTCTGGTCTCCAGAAGGGATCCATTCGGCATCATGACTTCCAGCGGTACTGCCTCTGGGACGATTTCTAAATCCAACTTACGCACTAGAGATTCCGCGATAAACGAGTGCGAGGCAGTCGTATCAAACAGAATCTTAGAGGGTAAATTACGAATCATGAGGATGCCTACATGAATGATTTTCATAATGAAAAGAGTGTCACTACGGAGGATTAAATAAACTTGTTAAGCAAATTTAAACACTTACATGTCACTACATCCTCGTGATCCTTTGTCTCATGTTGACCAAGCCTATAAGCTCTGGGCTGCACCAAATCTCGACCCTGCTGTGGTCTTCCATCAGTAATCATCAAAGTTTTGCCCTTGTCTGCTCTACTAGGGCCACCAATCTCGTACCTCGACTGCAGGAACAAAATACATTTGTCACCTACAGAAATTTCATAAATGTACAAAAATACAACAAGGTTGATTACCTGATTCGAATTACCTTCCTGACAGAAACAAGTTGTGTGTTCAGGTTGACGACACTTGTAACACACGCCCGCGCTGGCCAAACACTCTCCTGGATGGCGACGCTGACACTTGGGCCAAACACTCTCTTGTCACCAAATTGACCATTCTTCCTCGCATCAGGCTTCTGCTTCTTGTTCTAGTTCTTCCCTTGGTCATTCCTGCTCTGCTGCAGCTGATGCGAATCCTGAGATCGCTTCGCATGAAAAATACTTCGCTTTTGAACCTTCTGCTGGTCAGCCTCCAGCCTGCGAGCCGTATCCACTAAACTCCTGCAATCAGCGTTGACCATAGTCATCAGTGGCTGCCTCAACGAGTCACGCAAACCATCCACAAAGCGGATGCACTTCTCAGTCTGGTCTCCCTGCATCACGCCCGCATATCGAGCCAGATGGGTAAGTTCTCGCTCGTACTCAGCAACAGTCATGTCCCCCTGGAAAAGCCTAAGATACTTCTCCAGGAGACCTCGACGTGCAGAAGGAAGCACGAACCAATTTGCAAGGGCTCTAGAAAATTCGCCCCATGTAAACATGTCTGGCGTACGACCTGGCCCAAAAGTATGGTCATACTATTTAAACAAAAACGTATCACTTCCAAAAGATAAAAGAAGTTTCATAACCATATACCTGCGGGGTCATCTGCCCGGTACTTGTCCCACCAGACTTTTGCCTCACCTCGGAGGAGGAAAACTGTCAGACGAACTTTCTTGTTCTTTGGGCACTCCAAAACATCCAGCAGGTCTCTGGTGTTTGTCACTCAATCATCTGTGTCCATTGGGATCTCGTCCCCACTGTAATTCGAAGGTTGAAGCTCTCTAAAGTTCCTCGAGTAACGCTCCAGGGTCATCTCCACGGGTGCTGGAGCAGGAGCTGGTGCAGGGGCTGGTACTTGTACTAGAACTGGAAACCCTGCAACCAATCCTCTCTGAAACTCCATCAAGGCAACAGTAACCGCCTTGGCAATCTAAGACGTTATGTCAGTGCCCTCTGTAGCTACTGAAACTGGTGGTACCTGCGGCACGACAGCATCTCCCATAGTCGCGTTAAGAACAGGGTCATGACGTGAAGATTCACCCGGTTCACTTACTCGAGTTGTCTGATAGAACATATAAAAAAAATCTGATTATTTATCAAGCATCTGCAAAATCTGGCTTAGCAACTTTATTTTGTACTCTTGCGAAAACTAAGGTTTAAACGCAACTTAAAAGACTCTACTAACAAGAGTTTACTCTTACACAATCATATGGCTCTGTGAAAACCTTCTAGGTTCCAGGGATCTTAAACCTGGATTTGATACCAATTTGTAACACGCATTCTCAGTTTTACAATAATCAGTCATCCGGCCGGGTCAGCGATATAAAGAGAACTAGAAAACAGTATTAAAACTAGTATACAGCAGGAAAAAGGAAAGCAACTACAAGTATTTAAAACTTACAACGGAAGCTAAGAAGTAAACTAAGGGTAACCACATACCTGAAATCTGGATTTACGGAGCTACTAAACAAGAATGGAATTGTAATAACTGAAGATCTGGTAACAATAATAGCCTGATACAAGTTATATAAAATATTAACCAGGTACATTGTCCACATCTACAAAACATGCTGAAATAGAGTAAACTGAATGAGAAAAATACTACAAACTGACGCCACCATAACGCTCATCATAGACGTAGTTTCTCACCTGCGTCACCTGAAAAACATTGCCCACGAAGGGTCAGAGTAAAGAAAAACAATTCCCCTTAATAACACTAAAACAGATTTACATATGAATGCATGCATGTCTTTAAAAATAGTCTCGTGCACTGAAATTATTTTATGATATATGTTATGCATGTTTTTCCTATACTTTCTGGTGAACACACTATAGTTCTATATTCATGACTTTCCGTTCAATTTCTCAAGTCCTGACGTTCACTAACTAGTATACTGTCTCACGTCAAGTCTGTACTTGAGTTCTAGGTGGCTTCTAGCCTACACATTTACTGGGAAGGCTCTAGGCAGAGTAGCTCCTAACGCGCAACTGAAACTGATGACCCGAGACCATCTGACGAACTCAATTGTTCTAGTGTCGCGCGGACACGGTCTTAAATCTACTAACTGTCTCAAGGGGAGTTAACTCCCAAGACTCTGTAACTTATAGGATACTGTATGCCCTATGAGGGAGGTAGTGCGCCTCTACCAAACACGAAAAAACTGGTGTGCTACTGACTTTTTTGGTCTGACGCTACTCTGCATGGGATATCTTTTCTGGTGTACTAATAAGCGACCCTTAACTTTCTTGTGGTCGACTTGAAGGGACTTTCGCGCCCTTGGTTGGACAATCTGCAAACCTACATACACGGGTAAAGTTTCGTACCTAAATAACTGTTCATGACTTTACTAACGTGGTTATGGAAAAGGGTGTTATCATACGCGTTTCCACGATTATTTTTTACTGCCACACTTTTCTATGCATGGTTATGATGCTTGTACGAAACCTACTCATGTGTATAAAAATATAATTACTTGATATGTCTAACTAAAAGAAATTAGAATTTCCTTACAGGGGTGCTGCGACGCTCGTACACTCGGCGCGGCGACATTAGCTCTTCCGAAGGAAATTTTACTGTATGGAAAAACTCAGAGTGCTGCCTCGAACCTACTAGAGTGCTGCAATTTAAGGCAAACCAATTTTCATAATTGTTCCCCTTTTAGTGTTTCCGTTGGAAAATCTCCAAAACATCTATGGTTACAAAAAAATTACATGTGCTAAACTTTGTATATTACCTTTACGTATAGCGATTGAGGCTCTCAATGCGTTCCACACAAATTCCGTGTAGGGTTACGAATTCCAAAACCTAAATAGGGCATTAGGAACATAAATTTAGGTTAGATTACCTTCCAAACCGAAGGATTTCCACAAAGGAATAGGGATAACGGAGAAATAAACTCACCGGAAACGAACGATTTCAACTTCCACCGGTTAGGGTTGAATCTGGCACTTCCACGACGAAGGAAGGAAAAGGAATGTCCACCGGCGCTCGCAGAGGAAGGAGGAGTGGTCGGAGAGGAGTTCCGGAGGGGGATCGGCTGCCGGCTAGGGCAGCGGGAGGCCATCGGCTTGGCGTCATCGCGTGCGGCACGGGAAGAACTCGGGAGGCGCGGCTTGCGGTTTACTCTTCTCCCGTGATATGAGATTACGCGGAATATAAATCCACGACTTGCGGTTTAAAGAACCGTGAGGTTGCGATTTTCATTATTAACCGCATGAGGGGGGGAAGATGAAAACTGCTATTGACACCCCATTGAGCTAATTCACATTAATTCCTATGAACACAAATAATCTTATCGCGCATCGTTACTAAATTTAAAAGAAAATACTTCTCACTAATGATGACAAACATTATAACATTTTACCTTGACGACGCGCTGCCTCGATCAAAAACTTTTGCGACTCGACCCTACAATTAAAATTAAATTTCTGCGTCAAATTTCGGATGTTACATTAACAATGCTTTATTTTTATCATATTACCTTTGTTTAAGATGTTTTTCCTGTTTTTGTGCCTTGTATTCATGAGTGCATTTGTAGTTTGTCTTCACCAAGTGCACGTCTGAGCCTTGCGATTACGCTCCAAGTTCCTTTTACACTGTGTTGCATCTTGTGTCTTTAATAACATAGGTCACGAGCTAATGTCAATCCTTCATTTCTTTGGTTCTTTAATACAAAATAGATATAATACCTTCGCCCATATGTGGTGAAAAGGGTAATTTTTGTGGGTTATTTGCCGCTTAAGCAAAGAGAGGAGCAATGAAACCAAAAACTAGTGTCTAAAGTGTGGAATTGATGGTTTCGGTGTAGCTGGATAAATGGGAATAATGGGGGGTCGGTGGTTAGAGAGGGGTCCGTTTGATGTAGGCAACAGGGGTCGGTGGCTGGAAAGGTGCATGTTGGATGGAGACAACATGGTTAAGTGGTTGTAGTAAAGCCTACTGAATGGGAACAGGCGGAGTTGATTGAGATGTGGTAATGGACATTTTGGTTGTTGGGCACGGGAGAATCGGTGGAGTGGTCTGGTTGTTGTTACTTGTTAGTAAACTCATGCTCCCACACTTCAGTCTCTTGGGGTGGTGCTATGGGTATGAATTTTAGTGTTGGAGGTGATGAGGGGTGGTAGTTAATGCGCCTCAAAAGATAGTTGTTGCACAAAAACCTCTAGGTGTTTTTCCTTAGCGTTTATATTGTTTCTTTAATAGCTAGATGGAGTTTCCATACTGATTTGGAATATTTGATGATGGTGGAAGTAGGTATCATGGTGGTTCCAGCAGAGGCGAAAAGAGTCGGCATTGGTTCAGTTCTGGCGGATAGTCGGGTGGATGAAAGAAGAAAGGCATTGATACACCGGGGTGTACTACATATTTTTAGGTCGAAGAAGCGATGCGGAGTCATCATCTGGATGTGAGGGGTTGTGGAAGTTAATATGATGTTATGATCATGGGTCATTAATTGTCAGCAACCCTAGATTGAGCAAGGGGAAGAGAGAAGTATGGGTTGTGGAAGTTACCGTGATGTTATGATCCCGGGTCAATTGTCAGCAGCCCAAGATTGAGTAAGTGGAGGGGAGGAGTATCATCAATCAGAGAAGAATGTGTGTTGTCATAAGAGATTGAATCATGAATATGTTGTCATAATCGATGACGAAATATGCACGAGAGATTGATGTTGGCAGCAAAGGCATATAAAAATTTGGATAGAAGTGATATATAATTTGGGGTGCGTTATCTGTTTTTAGGAAGGAATTTTATTATTTTTTGTGTTACTTCTTGATGTGAAGTATACTAGACTTCTGGGTTCGATAACAACTAACAATCATACTGTTGAAATCGAAAACTCGGTCTCTTGTGGAGTTCACCCTTGGGGAAGGGGTGATCGCACACCTACTTCTCTCCTGCAAGCCAAACAGCAAAAAGAAATGGAAACTGACCCAAGGGCTCGGCGTGGAGGTCCCACCACACACTCATAAGATCTTAGAGCGTTTCACATCCTTAGTCAAAGGCCGAGCTAAGGCTACCTCAGAAAGCGCAAGAAGATCTGAATATTGATAAGCGTGCCTTCTGAGGTGCCCCTTGGGTTTTATTTATAGTTTTCTGAAGACGGACTACAAACAGCCAACCTCCGTTGTTTTGAACAGCTATGTGCAGCCCAATTGGGTATGCCAACAGCGTAACTCCGTTGTCCTATCAAGCTATTCGCACCCCTGGCAAGGGTACCCAGGTAATTTTGCCTCTGGACCCCACTGGGCAGGTCCAAAGGATCTGGAGGCTAGCTCGCCACGACTCTCTACCTCGCTGGGGAGGATGCGACCCGGCTCCCGCAGCTCGCCTTCCCTCCTTGGGCGAGCTTGAGTAAGGCCGCCGCAGCCCGCCGATCCTCGCTCTGAGGCGGGCTGGCGGTCAGGTCGCCTAAAGGAGAGCGGGCTGGCCGGTATGAGACTTTCACAACAGAAGTTCCAGAGGAACTCGCCGATCTTGGTTCGACGAATTCGGATTCCAACTCCCGGGATTTAGCTCGAAGAATGCGAGCTCCGTTTGACGAACGTCGAGCTCCGCTCGACGAACGTTGATCTCAATTCAGGCTCAGTTTGGTGGAAACCCGTCTCGGTTCGACGAACCCTGGGCGGACGAGGGTTAGGTTGGTCAACTCGTGCAGCTCGCGCGCTTAGCTTTGGAGGGAGCAGGCTAACCACTCTGAGCTCGCCGGTATGATGTTCTGGCGCGAGCAGGTCGCCTTGGTCCGTTCGTCTTGCTTGGTGGACTCACTCGGCGAACACGGGGTTGTATGCATACACATATTAGTTTCTTGACCAGTTCAACAATTCCTCCAAATCTACAAATACAAAATAACGCAGTGACTCCAACAACATCAGCGGATACTGCTAATGGATTACAATGCTTATATCTGAAATAAATATAAGTAAAACATCATAACTGCATTTGGTAATGTACTGACTCCCCCCATTGCCTTTTGACAATTTCACATATGACAATTATATTTTATTTAACCCACCAAATGGAAATCCAAACACTATACACCCCTTCACCACTTGGATTTCAACAACTGAACAAAAAATTCTAAGAGGATTACCAAAATTAACAACCAATAGCATACATTTTTTTCAGCTTGAAGGCAAGGATAGACAAATACTCTAAGCAACATTATGATGCCGCCATAGAGATAATACAGCAAGTATTGAAATAAATGAAAAACTATGGAACAAAATCAGGCTAGTTGGAGAGAAAAATTAGAACAAACAAAACTACCCGGTACCTTCGCAGCACGTTTATCTATATCTTGAACAAAGAAGTGCGAGACAGTTAGCTTGGCAACCTGGAAGAATATAATGGCGGCCCTGTACAGGGCCAAAAATGGACCAAAGCGCGAGTAAGCGAAGAACGTCTTCGACCCGTGCCTGCCAAGTATGTGCCCGAACAATGTTTCCAGCGACTGCTTCCGCCGTCTCGCATATTCGGACGACGGCTTCTCGCCATGTACGCTGGTAAATACAGTCGAGAAGCTGCACTTTCCACCAATGTTTTCTCATGGTAACACAATCTTTCAACTGAAGAATCGTATAACGGAATCAAGAAATTTACCATCGGACAAAGAGTGGGAGCCGATCTTGCCGTTCCGGGAGCCTAACGTCTAACCCCATCTTCCTTGAAGAAAGAGATGTGGAAAAGCTACATCCATCGCCGATGAAAAGACCTAGATGATCAAAAGAAGAACAAGGAAGTCATCGTCTCGCCCGAAGAGGGGTTGAGAGAAGAGGGAAGATAGAGAAAGAAATACCAGGACGTGGCGGGCGCCGTTGCCGATGAAGGACTGCGGCCAGCGCAATCCTCATGGACTGCAGTTTGAGCACCGACGAAGGTGGATCTCATTAGCTGATGATTCCAATGGGAGTGACTGAGCGGGGGCTTGCTTCGGCGGCGGAGAGTTGCTTTGGAGGAGGGGAATGGGCGGACAACTGTTGAAGCTGGAAATGGGCTTGCCGCTTGAACTAAAGAATGTTCCAGTGATATTGCAAGGGGCATTCCTCGTGACCTGTTTTGTTCAGGTCTAATTTCCATAATAACAAAATCAGTTTTTTGGTTACAGTGGTATGCTTTAATATGTTAAAATAATTAATAATATAGGTTTTGTTTTGTTCGGCGTTTCGCGGCATTAGTTTGGAATAAAAGCTGTCAGACGGTAAACAAATGATCGTCGGCGGCATTTGCTCCGTTTGCACCCGTAGCAAGGAGAAAAATGGCCCTGATTTGCTCTGTTTCGACCCTCACCTCTCCCCCTCCGATTCCAAAGTGGTGTTTCGACCCACCGGATGCACTCGCCACCGCCGAACCAAATATAGTCATGGTCTTATGGCTAAGAAAAATAAAGTTTAAACTTGTGATCGGGTCATAGAGATTTTGTGGTGCGTATAGCCTCTTCCCCATGATACCACACTAACTTGATCGGATCATAGGTTTGACCGTCACATGCGTGTGATCGTCACACGCGATCTTCGTGTGCTTCTTCTCATCGTCTGTGAAATCCACCCATCACAAACACATCAGACGTCTGTTTAGTTTGCACCGCCATGCGCTGCCCCCGACTGGCGTCGGCCGGCCATGTCGGGCGACACAGCCGCAACCGCCCCCGCCATCCCCGTGGGCGGCCCGGGCCGCCCGGCCACCACCGCAACCGCCCCTCCCGCGCCTCCCGCGGCCGCGGGGGCGCCGCCGCAAGGGGCGGCCGCCCCTCCCCGCGGTCGCGGGGCGCCGCCCGCAAGGGGCGTGCGTGCTCGGCCGCCCCTTCCCGCGGGTTCTTTCGCCGCGGCCGGTCATCCCACCGACCGCAACTCCTCTTCTCCTCTCATCAGCAGTCGTCCGCAAGTGAGAGGGCCGATATCGTAGCAGATTTTTCCCACCGTCTGATCATTCCGCTGCGATCGTCGTTGTCCATTTTGTAGATAACCACTCATTAACTGACATAATTAGTGGGGGTTATCGTTCATTAAAAATAGCTTACGATTAGTAAATAGTATGCACGTCAAATCCGCCCGAAATTATGTTAAATGTGGTTGACGAACAGTAATTATGGGTGGTTATGATAAGCGTATAATCACGTGACCACCATAACCACCCCCTCCCGGAGCCTATAAAAAAAGTCAATGACCCCCTTTATTTCTAACTTTCATCTTTCAGTATTCTTCCTCCTCAGGCCGAAGTTCTGCCGAAATCATCCTACGAGCCTCCTCCACTAGCCGGGCAGCCCAAAAATCCGTCTAAGTCCATAATGCTCCCAAGAAAAGGACGTTTGACGCAACATTCCGCAAAGCCTTCGACATGCGCAACGCTTCTCAAGTCTTCGACACCGCATCTCTGTGCACTCTGTCATGAATTTCATCGAACAGCATCCGGAAATGCCCCATCAGAGCATCGAGAAATGTCAGTTTCATGTGAGGCGGTCTGTCGCCCACCGAGCGCTCTGAATCTCTCATCTCGTGGTTGTAATGAGGAACGGTCTGTCGCCCTCAGTTCTTCACACAATCTGTAAACATCCGTTAATGGTGAAGTTTGACCGGCACCGTACCGATCACGTCGTTTTTTTATCCATTTAAGGGTTTTTCCACTTTAAAATTACCTTGCATGCTTCGTTTATTCAGTGACTATATATGTGCGCGCTTGATCACTCCACGGGATAATCCGGACTAGTTTCGTCCGATCTACTAGGAGGATTGAGTTAACCACAACAACTTGTGACGTTAAATGATTTTGATATTATAGAGAGTTGTGATTTGATTGTTTTGAAAACATTTGTATTTGTATGGCAAATAAACCTAAGTTGAATGTTGTTGCGGCCAACTCAACCCTTCTAATAGACCAGACTAAATTAGACCGTCTTAGCCTATGGAGCGGTCGAGTGCGCACACAGTCACGGAATAAGCAGAATAGAACATGAAGCGATTGTAACTTGAAAAAATTTCTTAACTGGGTAAAAAAACACGTGACCAGAACAATGACAGTCAAACTTCACTACTGGCTTCGGTTTACAGGTTGTTGGTGAAATAAAGTGTGACAGGCCGCTACTCGTTACAGTTTTGAAATGAGAGAGATTGCAAGTGTGTTTGGCGGGCGACAGACCGCTTCACACGAAACCCAATTTTTGTCACTTTCAGGTGGAGACGAGCATTCCCGGGCGCAGTTTGGTTGGGGAACTTGATGTCATGATGCGTAAAGAAGCGTTGATGGGGTCTTGAAGTGCGTCGCGTGCGTATGAGACTTCACAGAGAGGCGAACAGAGTGTCTTCTTCTCTGGAGCGTCTTGGACTTAGGCGAATTTCGGGTGGCTCGATTGGAGGAGGAGACTCGTAGGAGGATTTTGGCAGAGCTCCGACCTGGGGAAGAAGAAAACTTTTGGATGAAGATTTAGAAATGAGAGAGGCATGTGAGCCTTTTATAGACTCCAGAAAGTGGTTACAGTAGTTATGCGGCTATCTGCACACCGTAACAATCCAAATTACTAAATGCACACCACATAACTTATAGTTTTGACAATACATTATGTATATAATATTCCTTGTATGCAGCTCGTTGTTAATTGAATAATCGTCCCACTAATCACGGTGATTACGTGGATGGTTACCCGCACATAACGGATGACAGTGATCGTGACGGGACGATCAGACGGTAGAAAGGGGGTGTCATGATGGTTCATGGGTGGCCGGCCTACCGCCCAAGCGGGGGCGACTGCGTCCGCCCCTTGCGGGGGTGGGGGCGGCGGCGGCCGCCCGCTGAGGGGCGGCGTCGGTGCTCCTAAAGGGGGAGGCGGCAGCCGCTCCTAACGGGGGCGGTTGGCAGCGTCGTTGGCGCTCCTAACGGGGGCGGCGCTGGCGCTCCTAACGAGACGGCGATGGCAGCTCCCCCTACGGGGTACGGGGTGGCGCTGGCCGCTCCTACCGGAGGTGGCGGCGGCCACCCCTTTAAAATGTTTCTAATTTATCATATGATAAGCATCATGATTTGATACTTTATTTTTTCCTATCTTCACCTGTTGTTCTAACTTTATGATAAGCTCCTACCCGCTGTTATATACATTATGTTCTTCAACTGTTGTTCTAACTTTTGTATTCTCCCAATTCAGTGCAAAAGCTGAGGGAGGGAGGATTAAGGAGTCACTTAATGGTTAATACAATTATGTGACTATCTCATGTTCACTACTCCACATTTATGATATGTATTATGAAAATGTACTAGTCTCACAAAATGAAGTTATCAAGGAGTCATTCACTTTGAGAGTTGAAGGCAGGTCCTTCCTTTTCAAGAGCGCTCTCGTTGATGGGAGGCATTGATGGAAGCGGTCTCGCGAAGGCGGTTGACGTGACTTGAAGCGTGTGGAATCTTGGCGCAAGGAAAATAGCAGAGTGAATTCATGAGCGGGGAATCGGCCTAAGTTCACGATCCGGCCGGAAAACCTCAAAACTCTATCTTGCCTTCAGAGTCCTTTTGTCTTCAAATGAAGGCTTGGGGCTGATTTATAATTTTTTGGTTGGTCGTTGTGGTAATTGTGATGATGAGTGATTTGTGTTGGTTAATGATGTTGCTCCGTTTTGATCACCGGGATCATCATTTTTGTCAAAATGATGGGAGGTCACTTCTGACAGTTCCAGCGGCTTGGGCAAGGTGCCTGACGGCGGCGGCGGCCGGAGGCGGCAGTCGGAGGCGGTCAGAGACGGCGGGTCGCCGCCGGCGGGTGCACCGCGCGTGCGTGCGGCGAGCGCACAGGCGTGTCGCACATGTAGCAAGCGCATGGGCATGCCGCGCGTGCAGAGCACGCGCAGGGCGCTGTCGCAGGAAGTGCGGCCCCATGGGGGCAAGGCCCGTGCGGTCGCGCACAGTCGCGCGGGGTACGACTGTGTGGGGGCGCGACCCTATGGTCGCGTGGGGTGCAGCCGTGCAGGCTGGTCGTGCACGGGTCGCGTGCGCACAGGCTGCGTGAGTCGCGATTGCGTGCGCTCTATCCGCGCGCGCCCGCGCGCAGGCCGATCATACCTGTGCGACCCTGCCGTGCGCGTGCACGGGTTCGACTTTCTCTTTGGGGACTCCCAGAGCTTGTGGCTTTGGTGCGCGTAGTTTGGTCCGGTCGTGCTCACATGTGCGCGTCCTAGTCTTGCCGGTTTGACTTAGAAATTCCAGGGGGGACCCCATCAAATGCCCCCGAATTTTCGCGAGTCATGATCCGCAAAACGATGAGCGCGGAATTTCTTGCTTCTCCTGGTGCGCTCTAATTATTAGATAATTATCTATCATACTTTGCGAGATATCAGTCAAAGATTGATGTTTATTTGCTTTCTGTTTTGAGACAGAAAAATTTGGTAAGAAATATCTTGTAATTTGGTGGCCTTCTATTATGAGTCTCCCTGATGTTATAAATTAGAGCGGATGGCGCAGGCGAGCGGGGAGAGGCATCGAGTGGTAGTTTTCGCGTAGACAACTGCGCGGCACCACACGTTACGACTGCGCGCATGCTTGGGGTCGTTTCGCACACGAGCGTGGCAGCGCGTGCGGGGCGGGACCGCGCTCGCGAGCACTTGCATGCAATTGTTGTTTGCGTGCACATGGCGGCCGCGCGTGCAAGCGTGCACACGCGAGGGGCTGGTCGCTCGCGCGCACTCCCTGGGCCAGCCACGCGCGCGGATGGCTGGGGTCGCGCGGGCTGTGCAGGGCTGCCTGTATGCGTGCGTGCACATGGGTTTGTCTGCGCTCGTGCCCAGGGCCGCTTTTGTGGTCGCACCGTCCTCCATACATGTTGATCTGCTTTTCTTGGCTTGCTTGGGTGTTGACGCCCATTTCTTTTACAGATTTCAAAAGGTGGTGTCCTGCAGCGAACGATGCACCTTCCATCGTCCTTGACCTTTGCCTTGACTCTGCGACATTCTAGTGACGCAATTCTCTCTGGTGGGGCTGACGAGGATTATTTGGTTGATTTGCTTCTTTCAGGAGCATGGTTCTCGAATGTCGGTTCGCCTCTTTCGCGAGTTATGCGAGGTCTGCCTTGGCTCAGGCAACTGTGTCGAAGTTCGGAGCAACAAGAGGTGACTGTCGCTTAAGGACAAAATGGACTATCGCAATGGAGTGACATTGTATGGGTTCGTAAAAAAACTATGGGAGCTGCCTGAGACTTGGTATGATCCTCCTGACCGCTATCGCCATCTTACAGGAAAGGATTATAACTTTG
This sequence comes from Platanthera guangdongensis, assembly GCA_039583875.1. NCBI lineage: Eukaryota > Viridiplantae > Streptophyta > Magnoliopsida > Asparagales > Orchidaceae > Platanthera > Platanthera guangdongensis. The sequence goes on from CM077152.1 coordinate 10,739,275, forward strand.
CTCTGTTGCTGGGCTTTGAAGATTCGTGCGAGCTGGGGGTTATTCTTTATAAGATCATTGCATTTGTTGTTGAGAAGCGACTAGTTCTTGCAGGTCTTTCGACGTATGTGGAGCGGAGCAGCGCCGTACTGCTGGAGTGTGGATAAAAGAGGAAATTAGACTTTTCGCAGCGGTAGGGAGGGGTGGGTCATCCCTACCGCCCCCAAGATCGTTATTGATGATGTTGATGACTGTCTTGATGATCTAGTTGCTGAACCACCGCTTGCGGAGAGAGCAGATGCACCAGAGCCTCCTGCGATTGTGTTGGCTTCTCGGGAAGTTCCAGAGCCACCGTTGGTGACGGGGAGGGGGAAGGAGCGGGAATGATCGAGTTGCCAGACACTTATCTGGAAGGTACGTCGGTTGCCCCCAGTATTTTCCCTCCCTTGCTTTGCGTTATGCGCGAGAATGATTTGTTTTTGTGCTTGCAGCTTGATGATGCTCGTGAGATTGCGCTCTTCTGGAACGGTACCTACGAAAGCACAAAGGATGATTTTCTTTCTCTACGGGCGAAGCTGGCCGCATTTGAGGACTCGCTGGCGAAGGCCTGGAGGATGAAGAAGAATGTCGTTTCTTGGTTGGTGAATGCAAAATATCAGTTCTGATCTTCTTAGTCCGAGGTGGAGACTCTTCGGGCCAAGCTGAGTGTCGTCGACTCCAAGATCAAGGCTCTTCGCGGGAGACTGGCTTCTGTTGAGGTGAATCTTGCGGAAGCAGCCTGCTGTATCGAGGTAGCTAACAATGCGATGTACTATTAGGAGGGGAGGCCGAGCAGCTGAAGAAAGAGAACGCTCAGCTGATCTCTGAGTGGGAGGAGGTCGAGGTCGTGCATGCGGTTGCAGTGGCTGAATACAAAGCCTCTCATGACTTTGAGGTGCAGCGGTCTCGTATCGCGAAGGAGGCGTGTTCTGAGATGATGGCAACGGAGGTCGATTCACTCATAAAGGATGAGCGCGAAGCCGCGTACTTCTTGGTTTTTGGCAAGAGATTTTGAGGGACTCGGGGGTTTTGTAGTGCGATGCCCTGGGTGCAGGTGATGATGTTGATGTTGTCATGGAGGGATAATCCTAGGGACCTCCCCAGATTGTTTTGATTTGCCTGTTTTTTTTGTTGTAGATGTACTTTTGCGTCATTGTATGTTTTGCTTTATATGATGAAGTAGCTCGTGTGACACCTTTTATTTAAGTGGAGACCTTTTTTTTGCTTTTGGATCTATTGTATTTTGATTGTGCTTTGGTGCACGTATTCACTTGGAAGAGTAGCGCTTTGCTTGAGTGTTCTTTGTTTGCTCACACTTCCGGGAGAGTCATAGACCGCTGGGGGTTTGGAGGCGATGCGCCCCCGCTTGCTCATTCCTTGAGTGGGGATGATGGATAACCTTTGTCCGTGTCTTTTAGAGAACTGGGGTTCGTCCACGTAGAGGGGCGAGGAACCTTTATTCGTTCGCGCCTTAGGAGGATTGGGGTCCGGGTGGAGGTGGCAAAAAACCTTTGTTCGGCCATGCCTCAAGAGAACCGGGGTTCGTTCAAGCGGAGGTGGCAAATAACCTTTGTTCGTTCGCACCTCAGGAGGGTTGAGGTCTGTATGGGTGGAGGTGGCAAAGCATGTAAGACCCCCTCCCCCTTACAAAGAGGCTCCCCGGTCTTATGCCCAAAACCACCGTCTTACGGTGACACTAGCGCACGGGTTAGCCGACACCGCAACACGCCGATTCTGCCGGCTAGTACGATCATAAACATGTAGGCCAATATGAGAAAAGAAGTAATACATAACAGAGTGCAACACAGCTAGTCCACAGTCACAACACATATATATATAAATATATAAAAGGAAAACATTAGTTCAAATGAGTACAAAAATAATATGAAGAGTAATAAGGGCTTATGCCCAGTACATTATATCAAAATCTCTCTCTCTCAACTCTAAACAGCGGAAGAAAACTATCATCGCCAATTCATCCCACCTGAGGCAACTCAACAGTAGTAGTAGGTGGAGGTATCAGTTCCTCACGTCCTGCCATCTCGTCCTGCCGGTCGTGCTGATGCTCCATCTCCTCGAGCTCCTAAAAATAGTTTGTTCACCGACCATTAGTCAAAAAGGCTAAGTTGTTTCCTCCATACCTCGCCCCGCAACTCCTAGGCACCGTGCGGGAGGACGAAGCGGAGGACAACAAGGGGTATCAAGAGTAAACAGGTGGCAGTGACACCATACTAACAAGTATATGAGGAGTAATAGTAGTTCTACTCTAGCAGTTCTATGTAAGAAGTACAAGTGTAGTAAGTGAAGTATAAAACTGAAGTAAGTAAGACAAGTGCAGTATGGTAAAGTAAGTAAAGAACTAAAGGTAAGAGCAGAAAAGTAAAACTATGCTACCACTACTCTACCATCACAAATCGTACCTTAACTTATAAAAAATGTCCATACAAATTTATAAGTTAAGGTTTTCAGGAAATTTAACTTATCATATAAAAGAGCTCATACTAATTTATATGATAAGGATCTATGAAGCGTATGACCTAATATGAATGAATGTTTACGATACAATTTATGCACATGCAAGTGCAACTCACATACAATGACTCTGTGATCACAGACCTTTAGTTCCCACTTTTTGAGAGCTTCACTATCGGGTACCACCGTTGTGGCTACGACACCAGCGGAGCGGGCATCTCCACTTAGAGGTCGGTATGCACACTACCAAATCTTAGACCCCTCTCATACGTCTCTGTACACATCTAGGGTGCACTCTAGAGTCTATGCGTACGTACTTTGTTGACAGCCCGTCAGTCTTGTTAGGTCGGGTGTGCGTTATCGGAGATCGTCCTTCAGACCGCAGTGTAAAACAACCCACTGGGGTCAACTAGGGTCAAAGGGTTAACCTAATGACATGCCCTGGGGTCCACTTAGATTATTTTAGGGTTAGGGCAATGTGGTGGGGTCATGGTGTGGCTAGGGTTCCTATTTATGCTAGTTTGACATAGTTTGACTTTGGCCCCTTAGTGGGCCCCACATGGCTACAACCCACTACCTAGGGTCAAGCCTAGTTAAATTTTCTATCACCCACCCCATGCCTAACCCAATCTTTGTAACATGGGATGTTACAAAGAGCCTCTGTTCGTTCGCGCCTCAGGAGAACCGGGGTTCGTCCAGACGGAGGTGACAAAGAACCTTTGTTTGTTCGCACCTCAGGAGAACCAGGGTTCGTCCAAAGAACCTTTATTTTTTCGCGCATCAGGAGGACCATGGTCCATCCGGGTGGAGGGGGCGAAGAACCTTTGTTCGTTCGCGCCTTAGGAAAACCATTGTTCGTCCAAGTGAAGGTGCATATGAACCTTTGTCCATCTCGCATGAGAGGTGCAGACGAACCTTTGTCTGTCTCGCCTAAGGTGCAGAAGGGTTTTTGTCGATCTCGTCTGAGGTGCAAAAAGATTTTTGTTGATCTCGCCTGGGAGGTGCAGAAAGGATTTCACTAATCTCGCCTTGTGATGACCCATTTACGGTGGATGGGAAAACAGACACTGCATTGCCGAAAAGAACTTTAAGATCGTATTGGAGCCTAGACAAATCTCATGCAGATGCATGCGTTCCGGTGGATGATCATGTGCGATATATTGGACGTCCTGGTACCCCAACTCAGAATATATTGGCCATATGTGAATTCAAAATGTGCTTTACTTACGTGTTTTCGAGATGAGAATGTTTAGCTCATGATAGTCACATATTTCGAGTGCAATTAATGATCCAAGTTGTAGGTTTCCCCACCGACCTCCAATTGCATAAATTTTTTCCCATTTAAAATTGATTACTTATTCACTTCAATTCATAAATTAATAGTTTGATTATGTTGGTAAATATTATTTGGTAGACGTTAGATATCCACTTTAAATAGGTATTTTCAAACCATTTTCAAAAACTCGATATCATTTACTTGATTTTGCATGGGGCGATCGACTAGTTTTATGAAGACATGTGATTTTCAATACTGCTCACTTATCACTTCGTAGTTGATTGAGAAAATATTTGTTGTGTGGAATAAGTAGCGGGGCATGCTGAGAAAAATGTCACAATTCACATTTTCAAAACAATACATCATTGTTGCGGCGATGATGACACTGCATAATTTTATTCGGAGGCATCCCTCACATGTCGATAAAAAGTTGACTTCATGTGATTTGAAGCCCAACTGTATGTACATAGAGGCGTATGAGCATAGAGTAACTCGTAACCGAACAACAACTAATGTAAATCCAAATATTTACCCAGTAATAATTGAAGGAACTAAAACAAATGAAATGCTTGTATTACAAGATTTTATAGACGACAAGTAACAAAATAATTGTAGGCACAATATTTATTATTAGTTAAAAACAATAAATAATTTGCATCAGAATCAATGATCATACATTTCTTCATTAATTAGTTAAACATCTTAAGTACTTAAGTGTGGGGATCCAATGACACAATTGCATAAGAAAAATTTGCCGCAGTTTAAATTTGTAATATCTACAAATTATGATCATGTAATATTAATATATAACAAAATATTTAAATTTCATATTTGTCTACTATTATTTTAATTTTAATAAGTCACCACACAACTATTTTGTCAAACATTTTATTATACTTATTTGTTGAAACAGTGTTGAAAAAGCACTATTCAAAATAAGCATAGATTCTGTTTGGGGAAGGCTGATGCTGATGAAAAAATTGGTGATTGAATAATGCTATTTGAACAGAGATATTATAAAGACAATGTTGGAAAGTTGTAGATACTTTGGATTGTTTGTGCATAATTTCTGACTAAATAATTTTTTTTTAATTATGGTATTTGTAAGAACAATTTTTTGGAAGTTACTTTTTTAAAAATATTTAAATAAATAGTCTTCTTGAGCAAAAGTAAGCCTGTAAATATGTAATAATACTTACATGATTAACAACATTCACTAAACTGAAGTAAATATATATTAATAATTGCAGCGCAACACCTTCTCTAGCCATTTATCCTCACACATGTCATATTAAAATTCGATGTTAACGATGGAGCCGACTCACCAAATGTTTGATGATATTCATAGCAACAATCATGATAATGAAGATATCCGACGCTACAACCTCCGCTCGCGGACATATCGCCGCAATAATCAAGAAAGTGAAGATATTCGCCGCTACGACCTCTGTGCATGGCCACGTGCGGCCACATAGCTCTTGGGTGTCTGCCGCATAACTTATGGGTTCAACATTTAGTGTGTAAGTTTTAGTTTAAGCTACTATTTTAGTTTACTGTTTTAGTACAACTTTAATGTTTAGTGTTAGTTTAAGTTCAAATTTTTTTTTGTGAAGTTATTGTTGGGTGCTGTTACTAGCAAACCCAATTTGATTTCTAGCAAAGCCTTACTATTAGCAAACCCTCATTTTTCAAAATGGTTATTTGAAAACCACTTTGTTATTAGTAAACCAATATAAAATTTTTCGCGTCTCTTTGAACTGCGTTTTATACGTACATTTTCATGAGAAGTGTTCAACATTAAAGTTGTAGATCTCGACGAGGTCTACAATTTCATGTTGAACATTTTTTGATTTGAAGAAATTTAGACCCCTGAAAAAAGTCACGCCGAACATATGTATGGACACCCAGGATCGGCGTAACCTTTTTAGGAGACCAAATTGTGGGCTTAAACGGCTTCAAATTAAAAATTGTTAAACATAAAAGTTGTAGATCTCGACGAGATCTATAACTTTAATGTTGAACACGTTCTTATTTGAAGTAGTATAGACCTCCGATTTGGGCTCCAAAAAAAGTCACGTCGAAAATCTGTACAGACGACTCGTTCCGTGCGTGTCTTCTTTTGGGCCAAAATTGGAAGCCTAAACGGCTTCAAATCAAAAAATGGTCAGCAAGAAAGTTGTAGATATCGACGAGATCTACAACTTTTATGATGAACATTTGTTGATTTGAAGCAATTTAGACTTTTGAAAAAAGTCACGCCGAACATATATATAGACACCCGAGATCGGTGTGACCTTTTTCGGAGGCCAAATCGAGGGCTTAAACAGATCCAAAATAAAAAGTGTTTGACATGAAAGTTTCAGATCTCTACAAGATCTATAACTATAATGTTGAACACTTTTTTATTTGAAACAGTTTAGACCTCTAATTTGGGCCCCGAAAAAAGTCACGCCGAAAATCTGTACATACGACTTGTTCCGTGAGTGTTTTTTTTGGTCCTAAATTGGAAGCCTAAACTGCTTTAAATCAAAAAATGGTCAACATAAAAGTTGTAGATCTATAATTTTCATGTTTATCAATTTTTCAAATGAGAAATATTTGAGACTCAAAATTCAAAAATACAAAAATTACAAAAAAAAATAATATTGATTTGCTAGTAGTAATTTTTTAGAAGAGAAAGAAATAAAAAAAATGACTGAATCTGTTTTTTTCTGATTTGAAAGAAACAAAAATGAGTTTGCTAATAACAGTATCTTATTATTTTGTTGTAAAACATTTTATATTATGCTGAGTGGAGGAATTAAGGAGACTGTAAAACATTTTATATCCTCCCCGGGGTTCGGCCCCCCGTTCCTTCCGCCCCTGTGCGGCCTGTGTGAAGCAGCCCGCCGTCGGCCACCTCCCGCTGGTCCGGATTCTACCGCTGCGCCTCCTGCGCTTCCTCGGCGTGACTTCCTTGAAGTGTTGGAACCGTGGTAGAGAGAATTTTCACAAACCCAAAAAATTTTCTCGAGTGCCCAGGTAACGATTCCTCTACTCATCCTTGTGATTCTTCTCTTACGTGATTTTTTGGTGGAAGAGGCCGGGCGTTGTCTTTCCAAACCATTGTTGTAATCTTGGTGGTTTAATCTAAGCTTTTGCATTGTTTTCTGATTGCTATTGTGATTTAAATGGATTGGGTAAATCCTTATTTTGATGCTATAAGGATGGGGGAAAATCCCATGCTATTTTTCTTGTTGGGAGTAAAATGGACCTCTTTCCGAATAGTCGTTTTGTTCGAATTTTCTCTTGGTGTAAGTTGTGCATGTGTTGCGATTTAAATCATTATTCGGTTTGGCTATCATCTCGTGAGTGCGTGTAGTTGATCAAAAAAGGGTTGAGAGAACCCTCGCTATAATCGTCACACTCATCTCGGCACGCATGCCTACATCAATTAATCAAATTGTGTCATATTAAAATCTACAAATAAACAAGAGTCTAGATAATTTTACCTGCGCGCACTGTGCAATTCCTCCGCAATATTATCTCGTCGTGCGGACATCTGATCAACAACCCCAATATCTAACATATCAATGCCAATATCGTCATCTATTGTAGTGTCCGCATCATCTAGTGGAATGAATGAGTCATTAGCATCACCGACATTAAATTCTGGATCCCATCAAGATGGATGCCTACAGATGAAGTTGTACATAGCTATAATTGTTATAACAATTGAGCGTTGTTTCTTAAAATTATATCGTGGCATCTTCAATAGAATGCCCCACTTTTTTTCCAAACTCCAAACATCTAGTCTATCACACTTGGAAGAGATGAATGCGTCTTATTAAGTGCTTATGTCTTCCTTGGACTGGACGACTATCTTGTGCATAATCTGCCAAATGATATCTCATTTCTGAATATAGTTTTAACTTTTAAGTACTTTGTTTTTAATGGGTATCCAACATTCACTGAGTAATATTTGCCTATAATCAATTGATATGTTAAAAATAATTGTGAATGTTAAAAAATATATGATTATTCATTCAACATTTTACCTTGAAGAGGAGGCGAAAAATGTAGTTTGACGTCTGTCAATGCGCGTGCAAAGATGCGACTATCATGAGCTGATCATTCCCATCCAGCTAGTGTAAATGTGTAACACATATTGAAGTCCCAAACAATCATCATATTTTGTGTTGTTGTGTCATGAAGTCCAATATATTTAGCTTGATCTTCAACAGGTATTCTCGCATCTATATGTGCACCGTCGATTGCACTAATATAGTCCCTAAATAATGACATATAACAACTATCATACCTTATTTTCGCAGGTATATCTTTGAACTGATGATCAATTAGTTTTATAATATCAATTGATAATATCAACAACGATTTAAGTCATTTACAAAAATATCTACTCGTAGTTTTAGTTGAGTGTTGGAATCGCTCTTTTGTTAATCTCATTGGGCCTCCGTGTGCTAAGATATACGATGTAATTCCTAGGACTTCTCGTGAGGTTGTGTGTTGTGATCCCTGTAACTCATGATCTTGTTTGAGCTTGTGAAGTAAATAAATAAATATATGTTTTGTCATTTCAAATGCGTCATGAATCCTATCTGGATGTCCTTCAAGTAACCCTCTCACCCATTTATCAACTGACTACGTAGACGCCATGCATGGTCTTGTCTCACCTGTTATCCGCAAACTGCGTTGCTTAAATGAGAACCAAAGTTTTTCACCCATCCTTCCTAAGAGCAACTCCAATGGAAGCCTCTATATTTAGAGGCTTCCATTGTACCATGTTCTCCAAATATGGAGAACATGGTTAGAGCAACTCCAACCATGTTCTACATATTTAGAGAACATGGTATTATTTTATGTATATATTATTATTTAATATATGTCTATATATTTTTTATGTATATGTATATTTATATATAAGTATATATATATAATACTTATAGTATATGTATATAACTAAATATATCCAATAAAATAATAGTTTAATAATACTATAATAAATATTAATTAGAAAATATCCAATGTTAGCCTCATTTTTTAGGTCTCGAAAAACTTTTTTATTGTTATTTTTTTTCCTTTAAAAAAAAAATTTGACGAAACATGATCAAATAAGCATTATATAATTAAAACGTTACAGTTACATTATATAAAATTAAAATTAAAATATTACATTTGGAATTTAAACTAAAAATCTGGGAGGTCATCACTGGGTTCGCTACGACTTCCGCGCGCGCTATCCCCCTGTTGTTCTCCTCCATACGTTGGTATGTTGTAGTCACTTCCTCCATACTGGCTTTTTCCCTGCTGGTCTCCTCCGAACTGATGTCCTTCAAATTGGCTTCCGCTGTACTGGTTTTCTCGGTAGTGGCTTTCTCGGTACTGATTTCCTCCAAATGGAGGTCCTCCAAATGGAGGTCCTCCAAATGGAGGTCCTCTAAATTGAGGCCCTCCAAATTGAGGTCCTCCATGTCGGTCTCTTTCATACTGGCTTCCTCCGTACTGACTTCCTTCATGCCGACCTCCTACAAATGGAGGTCCTCCAAATTGAGGCCCTCCATATCGAGGTCCTCCATGTCGATCTCCTTCATACTGGCTTCCTCCACACTGGCTTCCTCCAAGTTGACCTCCTACAAATTGAGGTGCTCCATATTGGCTTCCTCCATATTGGCTTCCACCGTAACCACTACCTCCGTATACGCCACCTCCATATTCAGTTCCTCCGAGTGTTGAAGATCCTCCAAATAATGGTTCTATAATATTTCTATTCATAATTTCTTATTTTTTTGTCGAAAATACTGTCGTTCTGGAGTTCCTTTGATGCTATCCAAATCTATCATCATGATATCGTGATCTTGTTTAGCGCTTTGAAGCTCTAGTCTTCTTTTTTGATTTTCTGTTTTTAACCTCATGAGATCTTGGATAGAGGACATATCCTTTGCACGTTGTTCTTGCCCTATCTTTAAAACATCTAAGATTTCTTCATTTTTTTTAGTGTGAGCTTCAATATCACAACTCTTACCACTCAAATTTCTCCTCCTCTCTTTTTCTTGCTTTCTTCCATTAGGACGATTAATGGAATTTGAGATCGGGGATTCTTCTTCACCAGTACTACCAGGATTTATTTCATTGCTATTTGTATTTAAGTCTATACCTCTCCGTTGACTGAGAGAGTTAAAACCTAATGTTTGTGACATGTTCATATTTGTAGACTTAGGCGTATCTATATACTTCTCAGTATTTTTTAAGATAGACCAAACATGATCAAACAAGAAGCCTTTTTTCTCTTTTGGATCTTCGCCATATAAAATTTTAGCTTGATTAATCTACACAAATAAATTATTTTAAATATAGATTAAATGTTGGATTTAATATTTAAAATCTAAAAAATACTTACAATATCGAGTTCAGATGCACCGCTTGGGTTTCGTTGCCCAATCCGTCGAATACATCCTCAGAATTTGCTAGCTTTACTTGCCAAAAAGGCCCAACGACAAGAGAGAAATTTTGAGGTTCTTTGTCCTTTGCAAGTTTGAGGCCTTGTGTTGTGAAAAATGACCAAAACTCTTTCCCATAGTCTGTGCTCTTTTTGATTACTCCCCATAACTGGGTCTTCCGAGAATTCAAGCCAAGCATAACATAATGCTTGATCTTCTTTAGAAGAGAATGCTAGCCCACGATTAACACTCATGATGAAAAAAAAAGGAAGTAGAGAGAGTTTGTTTTTGGAAGCACAGAGTGATGGGTACTTATAAAAGTCTTGGAATGAGGGGGAAGGGAGGTGTGAGAGTGGTGTGAATGGAGAAGGAATCCAATGTTGGGAAGAAAAAACAAGGCTCCAAAATTGATGCTGATAGGATTGATTAGACGTGAGAGAGGTGTGAGTGGAGCGACATGAGAATCCGATGCAAGAAGTGGTACTCAAAACGGTGAGCTCGACCAAAATCATCGAGCAGAGCTCGACGATCGTCGAGCTCTGCTCGACGATTTCGTCGAGCTGAGCTCCGCGATCGTCGAGTTCTGCTCGACGATTTCGTTGAGCTGAGCTCGCCAAAAAATCGTTGATGTATGTGGGGAAAAAACAAGGCTCCGGATTTGATGTTGACGGGATTGATGAGACAAAAGAGAGGCTTGAGTGGACAGGGAATCCAATGCTTGGGAGAAGACATCCAACGCCGGGAAAAAACAAGGCTTTATCTTTGATGCTGATATGATTGATTAGACGTGAGAGATGTGTGAGTGGAGAAGGAATCCAATGCTGGAGAATCCAATGCTGACAATCTATATAAACACAACTTCTGGATAGCCAAAAATACTTTCAAAACAATCCTTACTTCTCTTGTTGAAGAGATGGACACAGACGAAGCCAAAAGATTTCGTCAGTTCCTAAATCGGCATAAAAAAATCAGAGACAAAGATGCGCATTTTGCACTTCGAGATGCCCTAATTGAACATCTTTGGGAACGACATGACAACGAGGCAATGTAATTTAAAACAATTTATGCATATTAATTTGAATGTCTTCTGATGTATGCACGCGTTTAATCAGTAAAATGTCTTATCTTGAAAAATCAGAAAGTATTTTGGTATATCTGACATGATTGAAGTTCTTGTATTTGTTATATGTGCGCGATAAATAATAATTAGAAGACATTTAATATTAGTCTCGTTTTGTAGGTCTTGAAAAGACAAATTTATTGATATATTATATGTCAAATTCTATAAAATATATTAGCAATTACGTACATAATAAAATTATACACAAGTTTTAAAAATACATTATTTAACTGATTTCAAAAAAAAAAAAAAAATTAAATGGAGGGGCTCTATTTTCTCTCCCCTCCTCTAAATTTAGAGGAGGAGGAAGAGAAAATGCCGGCCCCTCCATTTTTGGAGGAGAAATTGGAGATCGGTTGGAGGGGGCGAGCTGCATATTTGGAGAATTTGGAGTTCGGTTGGAGTTGCTCTAAAATGGGTAGTAGGTCGATTGTAATGTCCTCCTGATGCATACTGAGAACTGTAGTGGATTTTAAAATGTTAATTTTGTGTTCAACTTAAAAAATTGACGGTGAAATCAAGGTGTCACTAGTATTCGCATGTGATAATTTAATCAAAGCTTTAGTAAACCCGCACAAGTGACTAACGCTTGTCCGCTTTCAACAATATAATTAACTTCTCCACAAGTTTATTAATAGAGTAAAACGATAACAATGAGAGCCAGCTAACGACAAATTAACGACAAACTGGACTATGAATTATTTTGTGGCAAGCGAGCTCTGAATAATTATTAAACATTTGCAAGCATTCATGAAGGGAAGGCTAAGAATAAACGAGGTGCGAAATGAGGAGCGGTTTACCAACAACAAGTGCAAGGGAGAGAGAGAGGGCTCAGCTTTTGGCAGCAGTAGGCTTTTCCTAGGCCGGGAAAAAAAACAGCAGGAAAGGAATTAGGTGGAGGTCGCTGAGCAGAGGGAACCTCCAGTTGACGACATTGGGACGTGGAGAGCTGTCATCGGGAGTTGGGAGGTGGAACAACGAGCTTTTGCGGGCAATACCGAGAAACAGAGTTTAACCTCCGTTTCCCGATTCAATCCCCCTCTCTCTCTTGGGCAGGCAGCATGCAACCTTATATAAAACTCTAGGAAGTTTCAAAACCTGCTATTATAATAAGGAAAAAAGTGGGTTGCGTTGCAGTTACTTGATTCAAGGGTATTTCATAAAGATACAGTAACAGACAAAGAAGCATTTAATGGAGTTTAATGTGGCTATAGACCTGCTGTTTTTGAATCTGTTAGCTATTTTAAAAGAGGAATTTGACTATACGGAAGGGCAGCAGTTTTCAATGGAAATGACTAGACAGCAGGGGCAACAGTTTCAATAACATTAAATGGTAAAGGTTTTAAAGTGGCCGGCCCTTTAACAATATTAAAGGGGAAGAGTAAAGGCCAAGGCAGCCATTTAACAATATTAAATCGGAGGGATAGCCGCCAATGAGAATGAATAAGAATGCCAAGAGATTTATTAATTAAATCTGAAATTAATTAAATGAGTTTCTTATGAAATTAATTTCAGATTTAATTATTTAATAATTCATTTCTTGCTTGCCCGAGTTAATCCTAGTCCTAATTTGACGGACCAATTTATTTAAGATCTTATTGGTTGGTCACACCAACAAGTTGCACGAACGATTGCGTAAACGCGACACACACACAAATACATGGGAAATAAAGGACATACTTGCGCGACGACACGCACTACAAAATATTTAAATAAAATACGATAAAATAAATTAACGATGCACTTCAGGTAGCATCACCTCCCCAACACACAACTCTAAAGGACGACCGCTGACACACCTAACATCCAGCTCAAAAAGGTTCATCCTCAACCGGTTTGCAGACCACGCACCCAATCCCTCTCCATGCCCATCGAAGGGTTGTTGGTGGCCACAGCCTCCCTTCAATGATGTAAACTCAAGCTAAGTGGACAACAACTCAATTGGTGATGAGGAGTGAAGAAACTCTATAGTTAAGCGTGCTCGGGCTAGAGTAGTCCTGTGATGGGTGATATCCTAGGAAGTCCCCGCACTGCCCTCTTAACAGTGGTAAGATGTTTTTAGTATTCAGATGCCCTAGAAACGAGCAATAACATGCATATATATATGACCACAACACATGACATATCACGTGGATTACATAAGTGCGATGACGAAAAAGAAACATAAAAAATAATGTGTATATTCAACTCTTCCCCTCAAGTTGAGAATATATATTGATCATTACCAACTTGTCAGTGTTATCCTTGAAGTTGTCACTGCATAGTCCCTTGATGAAAACATCGGCAAGCTGGTTAAATGAGTTCACAAATGGAGTGCAGATATTCCCCTTATTGAGGTGATCTTTGATGAAATGTCTGTCAACTTGCACATGTTTTGTTCTGTCATGTTGTACTGGATTGTGGGCAATACTGATGGCTGCCTTGTTGTCACAGTAGGTACTAACAGGTTTGTTCATCTGGAAACCCATATTTTGAAGAATAGTATTCAACCACAATCTCTCACAAACTTCTTGCGCCATGGCCCTATATTATGCTTCAGCACTTGAGCGTGCTACAAAAATTATGCTTCTTGCTCTTCCATGATACAAGTTTGCCTCCCACAAATGAACAATACCCAGTGGTAGATTTTCTGTCATCTTGACTACCAGCCCAATCAGCATCTGTGAACACTTCAACCTCCAAAGATTGATTAGCTTTGAACAGAATCTCACGTCCTGGTGTCTTCTTGAGGTATCACAACACCCTAAAATCAGCTTGCTAATGGCGCATAGAAGGAGAGTGCATAAATCTACTTAGGAAGCCCACATCGTACGTAGTATCAGGGCGAGTATGAGACAAATATATGAGCCTCCCAACCAATCGTTGGTATTTTGATGCATCCACTTTCTCCCCACTAGTATCCACATCAATTTTATGATTAGCCTCAATTGGAGTGTCCACGGGGGCACACCCAAACATCCCAGTCTCCTCCAGAAGGTCAAGAGTATACTTCCTTTGAGAGATGAAGATCCCCCGTCGAGACCTCACAACTTTAATTCCAAAGAAGTATTTCAGCTTCTCCAGATCTTTGACTTCAAATTCCTTGCCCAGTTGTTTTTTCAGGTGACTAATCTCCTCCAAGTCATCTCCGATAATGATGATGTTATCCACGTACACAATAAGAATAGAAACCTGTGCACCTTTTCTCTTGATGAAGAGAGTGTGATCAGCTTGACCTTGGGTGTATCCTAGCTGAATCATGGTCTTGTTAAACCGTCCAAACCACGCTCTCGGAGATTGTTTCAGGTCATACAGAGATTTCTGCAGACGACAGACCTTCCTATTGGATCCTTCGGTAACAAAACCCGGGGGAATATTCATGTAGACCTCCTCTTCCAGATCACCATGCAAGAACGCATTCTTGACATCGAGTTGCTGTAGCTCCCATCCACAACTCGCAACACATGAGAGAAGCACTTGAATTGAGTTCATCTTAGAAACATGAGCAAATGTCTCTTGATAGTCAATACCTTGAGCCCGGGTATACCCCTGAGCCTCTAAGCGAGCTTTGTACCGTTCCACCACCCCATCTTGATTCTGTTTCACTGTGAAGACCCATCAGTACCCGACCTTTCGCTTCCCAGGAGGAAGGCTAGTAAGCCCCGCCATGTTTCATTTTGTTTCAAGGCACACAATTCCTCCTCCATTGCCTGTTTCCACTCAGGTATCTGAACAGCCTCCTGTCATGTCTTAGGAATCATAATAGATAAAAGAGATGAGATAAAAGATTTGTGGGCCTGAGAGAGGTGAGTATAGCAAATGTAGTTGACAATGAGGTGTTTGATGCCGCCCTGTTACCTATAAGACGAGCAAGAGGAACATGAAGGTCATCATCAGAATCTGTAGCGGAGATAGTCACCGACACTGGCGGAACATCAACAATCTGCACTTGCTCAACAATCTTGGGTCGACGGGAATATGTGTATGTAGGTGGAGCGGAAGGGGAAGAAACCGGGGCAGTAGTCAGACCATTGGAAGGGGAAAAATGAGTAGTGATAACAAGCGGAAGAGGAGAGTCGACAATCGAAAGAGGAGAGTCGACAATCGGAGGAGGAGAGTCGATGTTCTCGTCACTGTTATTACTTGTCTCCCCCGAGGAGGACCAAAGTACGACTCCCCCTCACGAAATGTAACATCAACAGTGCAATAGTAGCGACGAGTCAGAGGATGATAACATCGATATCCTTTGGTGGTAGGAGAGTACCCAACGAAAACACATTGAATGGAACGCGCATCCAGTTTTTCACGGTGCGGGGTATGAACGTGGACAAAACAGACAGAACAAAAGATTTTGGAGCAATATGAGAGGTGTGGACGATGTGGTTCTTGGCGAGACTGGAGAGGGGCGTATCATAGGAGATGGAACAGGACGAAAGACGGTTGATGAAATGTGCAGCTGTGAGAACTGCATCACCCCAGTAGGATTTGGGAAGGTGCATAACAAGAAGTAAACACCGAGCCACCTCCACCAAGTGCCTATTCTTCCGCTCGACGACCCCATTTTGAATGGAAGTGTGGACGCATGTGATTTGATGAATGATGCCATGATTGGCAAGATAGGCCCCAAACGCCCCCGATCGTCATATTCCCCACCATTATCACAGCGAAACACACGAAGTGTGCCACCATCTTATGAAAGGATTGCAAACAAGAGAGCACGTCACTTTTCTTTTTAAGCAGATAAAGCCACGTAGTGCGGGAGTGACAATCAATAAACGTAACAAACTATTTATAGCTAGATAAAGATAATACCGGAGATGGACCCCAAACATCAGAATGAATAACATCAAATGGACATAAACTAGGAGCAGACAGATGACCAATACTTTGACGAACATGCTTAGATTGTTCACATATGTCACAAGAAACCGACTGAATTAAATGATGAAAAACAGGAAACAGTTTAGTAAGATATAGAGCAGAAGGGTGGCCAAGACGCTGATGCCAGCGCTAGATGTCATGAAGAGTCGGAGATCTGGTGGATGAAAGAGCATTGGTAGTGGTCTGATCCAGCAAATACAGTCCGTCAACGTTCCTACCACTGCCAAGCGTCCGCCTCGTATCCAGATCTTGAAACACACAAACATTAGGGTAAAAGTCTACCAAGCAGTTTAAAGAGTTAGTCAAGTGACTAATGAAAAGCAGTTTGCGAGGAAAAGACGGAACATGCAAAACAGAGGATAGTGATAGGTCAGGAGAACAAGTGACAGTCCATTTACCAGCAATGGCTGAGAGAGAGCCATTAGCAACAATAACCTTATCACACCCAGAAAAAGGAGTATATGAGGTAAAACCTGAGGTTGAGCCAGTCATGTGGTCTGTCGCACCCGAGTAGATAATTCACTCGGAAAGAGAAGAGGACACAACATGAGCATTGGACAGACCTGTAGTAGCAACAACATGTGAACCAACAGGGGTAGAGTCTGCGTGGGAGCGCAACAGGCGGCGAAAAACCTCTAATTCAACAACAGACAGGCCCTGAGAGATGTCCTCCAGAACCTCAGTAGAGTGTGCAGAAGACTGAGAGCGATCACCAGAGTGACGTCCACCACCACGGTATCCACCTCGACCACGAGAACCAGAGCCCCGACCACCAGGGGCAAGGTGCGGGTGCAGATGAAAGCAAGAGGCTTTGGTATGACCCTTCTTCCGACAATGACTGCAAACATGAGGTGGTCCGCGAGACAGCCCAGCGACCGTAGAGTGATCAGTAGGGGTGCCAAGAGTGCGACGATGATTCTCATCACTGAGGAGCATGCCGAAGGCCTCCCGAAGAGAGGGAAGTGGCTCACGATGGAGGACATGCAGGCGAACAACGTCAAACTCCATGTTGAGCCCCATAAGGAATACATGATGGTGGTGATCATAACTATTGTCTTACCAAATATGCATTCTATAATGGTGGTGTTTTTGTCCAAACTCACCAGAGCAAAAAAGCCATGCCAAATGGAGCTTAATACTTCAAGACTAACTATATCTATCCGAGCTAGAGCTGTCACGGTTCCGGTTCGGTTCCGGTTCTACTAAAACCATGAACCGAACCGCTAAGGTAACGGTTCTTCAAGTTAGAACCAAAACCTTATTTGGTTTGACCGTTTCCGGTTCTGGTTCCGGTTCCATCATAATTTTTGGAACCGCCGTGTCAACGGTTCCGGTTACGGTTTAACAAGAACCAAAACCAAACCAGTCACTAACGGTTCGGTCCGGTTCTATGCGGTTCGGTCCGGTTACAATCGGTTTCAACTAAAATCAAATTTGATAGAATAAAATAAAAGCGGTCTGCAAAAACTCAAAACACCTTCATAATAGAAATAATTAAGTTGCACACTCCTCGACGGTCTCTTCCACGATCAGTGGGCCTAATATGTCGCCTTTCTACGCATGTAAACTTGCTACGACGTCTAGTTGGCATGTGCACGTCTCGTGAACATGCTTTTATGTGGTTCGGTCCGGTTCAAATGAGTTCCAACTAAAACAAAATCAAATTTGACGGAGTGAAATAAAAACGGTCTGCAAATAGTAAAACTCAAAAAACAATGAAATAAAAATAATTAAGTTGTGCACTACTCGCCAGTCTCTTACACGATCCGTGAGCTAGTATCTATCGCTTTCCTACATGTAAAGACTTGTTACAACGTCTAGTCGGCTTGTGCGCATCTCGCCAGCTTGCGCAACCGTAATAATCGACAACAATTATTTGTGTCTTTCATGATTACTATTTAATAGTAATTGTATACCTTCTATATTTTTAAAATAAAACATTTCAGAAAAATATGTAAGTAAAATTGAAAATACATTATATAACTGTATAAAAATCAAAACTGTACTTTAAAAACCGATTTCAAATCGCATCAATGTCAAACCATACCACACGGTTTTGGTGCGGTTTTGTTCAGTCCAAAACCG
The DNA here is from genome assembly GCA_039583875.1 of Platanthera guangdongensis. Taxonomy (NCBI): domain Eukaryota; kingdom Viridiplantae; phylum Streptophyta; class Magnoliopsida; order Asparagales; family Orchidaceae; genus Platanthera; species Platanthera guangdongensis. The sequence goes on from CM077152.1 coordinate 10,757,543, forward strand.
ACCCATTTTGGTGTGATAACGGTTTGGGTCCAAACGACACCAGTTTCACCCCTGATAGTAATTATAAATATTATAGATAGATTATAAAATTATAATAATATTATAAGAAAATTAATAATAATAAACGGGTTGCGGTTAGGTTCTACTTTGGTCCGGTTTGGATCGGGTCCAAAAATCTTGAAACCGCTTGAGACTTGTATGTTGCGGTTCCGGTTCCGGTTCCGGTTCGGATAATAAAATGTAAGAACCACACCCAAACCAAAGTTGTTCACGGTTCCAAAATTTAAACCAGAACCTGAATAATTTTCAAACGGTTCGGTCCGGTTCTTTGCGGTTCCGGTTCGGTTCCGGTTCGATTTACGGTTTTCGGTTTTAAGTGATAGCTCTAATCCGAGCATCATGCTATTAGGTGCATTTTCATTTTCTTTGTACATGCCCAAGACATCCGAGCCCATTATTTGCTATTTTATTTTGAATTGATTTCACTTTCAATATTTATTTAATATAATCACTTTTTAATCTATCTTTTTTTTTAATTTTTGCCACACACCCATCTTAGCCTTCTATTTTATACCACACAACTTAAATATTACTCTATTTTAAATTAACCAACACTTTGATCCATGGTTTGACATAATTTATTCTTGATGTCATTTTAATATTTTATTAAGTAATACTATCAACACACTTCTCTATTTTAACCACTTTTCCTAAATTTAGATATTATATCATTTTATACATCTATATTCTTCTAAACAGTCAATCAAATGCACTTAAACATATTCTAATTAAGTAATTCCTAATCTTTTAATAATATTGATTGATAGTTGCTAATATCAACACACTTAAATATCATATACCGTACTTTGTCTTTATTCTTCTAATTTAAAACACCTATCTTCTAAAATACTATTTCCATTGTTCTAACTTTTCACTTAACTAAGTGGGTGTCTCATTGATTAGAAATGTCATTTGCAAAAAACATACATAAAGTGCAATATTCTATGTGCTAAAACACTTATAAAGAATGGCGGTTTGGATTTTTTTCCACTTTCTTTATATTGGAGTTATTATATTTAGGGAGATAAAACTAGTAGATGTCTCATTGATTTGAAATGTCATTTGCAAAAATCATACACCAAATGTAATATTCTACTTAAACAGTTATTAAGGGGGGGAGGTCTATAAAATTTTCACTTTCTCTATATTTGTGTTATTATATTTAGAGAGATAGAACTAAAATCATCATTGCTCATCCAATAGAGCAAAACCATAATCATTCAATAGTGTGAACTGCTAACTAGCAATCATCGTAAATTAATAGTTATTAAAATTTAAAATTGTGCAGAAAGATTACATCATAAAAGTCTCTGATACAATTTATATTTTACAAAATATGGAATTATATTATTGAAAGATTGAAGTCTCTAAAATTAGTCATTATTAGGATTTCTTCTTCTAGAACTTCTCACGATACATCCCGACATCTTCCTTTCTTTATTAGATTCTCCATTTGATACACTCACCCACAAGAGTCCTCATAAAGTCTATAATGCGACTACGCAAGTATCTAAATGCTCTTGCAGATACATACCTGTGATGATCCTTACTGTCCTCTTAACGCTTGTAACAAGTTGTTAAAAAGAGAGCAAGAAAGGCTCCGTGAGGTATTTTCACTTAAAGTGCCTAAGTAGACCCAAGGCGAATCAACTACTATGAATATCTGAATTTTGAAGTTAGCTATGATCTCTAGTTTCTATCTAAAGTATATACGTCCAAGCCAAATTTTCTAACTCTGCTATATACTTCAACTATTTGTACTATCTATCATGAACATTTTTCCTAGAGTTCCATGACAATCGTTCATATCAGAATATGAGCAACGCCTATCTATCATGAACATTTTTCCTAGAGTTCCATGACACTCGTTCATATCAGAATATGAGCAACGCCTATGCAATGCGCTTAATAGAAACTATTTGTTATTTCTTTTACTAAACACTGACCACTTATTGGCAAATTGCATTAGAAATAAAATGCATTCAGTATCATAACTCAACAATCTCCAAAAGTAAACTTGTCTTACCATTTTGGATTACAAAACTACTACAATAATTTATGTTGTCAAAATAAGCCACATTTTTATTTCTGCATCAGTGATTTGAAAGAGTGGGGCGAAGATGCCACAGGTAAGGATTGTCGCGAAGAATTTTATGGATATGGTGGCCGCGCTACCCACCATGAGGCTGGACAAGTTGTACGAGAGCATCTTTATCTGCGAGGCTGTTCTCAGGTATGTTTCTCATATTTGTTTGTTGCTTAGGTTCTTTTAATTGTATAGCGTTGGCTTGTACCAGGAAATTCACGAGTCCTTGACTTTCTCATTTGGTAAAATAGCTTCAATATTGCAACTGACAAAACTTGTTTTTTTGTTTGGCTAATAGAGCATCCTAGTTCTTACCAAAGTTTGTTTCAACATCTTACCTTTCATTTTAAGCCAACTTTTGGATGCCAAATTTTGATGACCTTAAGAAACAATTGTATATATAAATTGTAATGACTTTAGAGTTTATTTAACGAATCCGTACTTATTATTTGTTTAGCTAGCATGAATGGATAGGAAAGCTTTAGTTGTGATGGAAGAGGGTAGTTGATGTTTATTGATATGAAGATGACCTTATGGGCTCGTAGCCTCCTTGTCAAGCGCTGTCACCATAGTTCCGCATGTGTTTATGGTCTATGTATCCCTTAATGACATTTTTGTAATTTAGTGTATGCCCACACCCACCTATATAAGGGAGTAGAGGGAAATCTTTTATCTTATATTGGATTCATTGTCTTGTTTGGCTCTCATTAGAGAGATTGACTCTTAAAAAGATCTTACCCTCAAGAGTATAAATATTGAGCTCGCCTTAATATATTGCATCACAATTTCAATTAATCTACTTTCTTGTTTGGTTTGATGATCTCGGGTATCTATCAACTGATTTAACCTACCCCTAATTAGGGTTCAATTTCAAAGCCTAATCGCTTCAATACCCAGTATTTCGCCAACTGATGCCTGATTGCATCCATTGGCTCCCCTCTACCTGCGTCCTTGCTCGCGACCCCGATCACGGAAGCAGTTTCCTTAAATGACAGTATTGGGCACACACGACACCCACGTTCTTCCTCCCTTAGCCCAAAGCCCGACTTTGCTTCCTCTTCTTCCTCTTAATTGACACCGCTGGCCGTTTGCCTATCCCATTTCGGCTACCCTCGTCTCCCGTTTCGTCCACACACTTCTCTTATTTCTGCCACCAGCCTACAACTCTTGCATACTTGTACTCGGCTTCAACCATTCTCCTCTCTTCTTCCTCCTAATTGACACCGCTGGCCGTTTGCCTATCCCGTTTCGGCTACCCTCGTCTCCCGTTTCGTCCACACACTTCTCTTATTTCTGCCACCATCCTACAACTCTTGCATGCTTGTACTCGACTTCAACCATTCTCCTCAACAGTGACACTCCACTCCTGTGCGATAGAGCCACGATTTTTGCCCGAGCTGCTTTCGACGGTAATGTGCTGATGTTTCCTCGCTCAGTGCATCCCACACGACTTCTCGCTGCTTCCCCTGCATAGCATCCACCCAAGGCCCCCCAGTTGCCTCTCCGACTTCCCGTCCTTCAATAGACCAACTCATACCCGTCCTCTCTCGAGGATGACCTCGCCCTCCCTGCCTCCATCCTTTTCGATTGCATGGATCATGTAGAGACTTATTCGACTTACAATACGCCCGTGAGAGATTCATGCCCTCCTTATTGGTCGCCCTAACCCTCCACTGTCGCTCGCAACCTTGGTACCGATTAAGCCTGACATACTGTTATCACCTTGACATTTCCGTCATCGATCAGACCGGCCTCATTGAATAGATTGCTCGTACCGTGCAATTTTTTGAACTCTAGGGCACTCTCGAACAACAGAAGGTCTTGTCCACCATCTAGGATATACTCTTCATTTACTACACTGTGCTTGCCAAACCAACTCGATTTCAACATGGGTAATATTCAAGGAAGAGCTTATTCACTGCTATGATAGATGCCAAGCCAACCACACCTACGAATTGCTGGGCCTGATATACCAAATAAAGTTCTTCTCTGTATACATTGATGATTTCATTGAGGTTCTCGCACATATGTTGAGTCTTTCGACAGAGCATTACTCAGGTTACTTCCTCACCGGGCCCAGCCCCACATTAAGGCATGTCTTTGTGCTGTCAATTAAGACATTCTTTCTCGCACCGTGGAGCAAGCCAAATTTTTCGGAGAAAAGTTCCATGCTCTCTCTAGCACTACACTGCCCCGCTACTAACCCCCAAACCTCCACCTCAGTACTCCCAATACATCGTTCCTTCTCATCGTCACATCCCACCTTCCGAGGACATGCCACAACCCTCTCTGCCGGCTCAACTCACGACCCATCTCACCATTTGTTACACCAAGAGCACCTAGATCTTCACAAACAAGACCTTTGTTTCCGCTACAAACATCCTTACTCTTTGATCCACAAATGTTTGAATAAAGAATAGCATTTGCTACTCGGTGCCGAAGATGAAGACATCACCCTTGATGATTTTGAGGCTCTTGTGCTCGAGGATTCCCCACCAGGACTTGGTATTGATGATAAGGCCGATTTTGCAACGGGGTGTTGATATGAAGATGACCCTCTGGGCCCAGAGCCTCCTCGCCAAGTACTGTCACTGTAGTCTCGCACGTGTTCTTTGGTCTATGTGTCTGTAAGTGACATTTATGTAATTTAGTGTATGCACACTCCCACCTATATAGGGAATCAGATGAGAGTCTTTTATCTTATCTTGAATGCATTATCTTGTTTGGCTCTTGTAGTAGAGATTGTCTCTTAGCGGGATCTTACCTTCAATAGTTTGGATATCGAGCTTGCCTCGATATATTGTATCTCAATTTCCATTAATCTACATCTTGTTTGACTTATCGATAACGAGTATTTATCATTTATTTATAATAACCTTAGAGATTGCATGATAGTAGATTAGATGAAAATTTTCCTTTTAAATATTGTTTCTACTGCCGTAAATAATTTCACGTTTTAACTTTTAACATCGATTTCTCGACGAGATAAATTAGTACGAAAATAGAGAAAGTAAAAGGGCATCCCGGTGCACAAAGGCATCCCCGCGCAGTGATGGTCTGGGTAAGGGTCCCACCACAAGGGTGAAATGTAGACAAACCATACCCTGCATTTTTGCAAGAGGTTGCTTCAAGAACTCGAATCCGTGACCTCAAGGTCACACAACAACTGTAACATCCAAAACTTATGTCATGTATAATTTAATTTCAGGGCCTGATCGCGCGTAAAATTAGACGAGTCGACGATTTTTGGTGGTAATAATCAATTTTATTTAGCTTATTATGCATGTCGAGCAGTTATTAGTGAGTCGCGTGTAATTGTTGATAGTTCGTAGTAGTCGCGACGATTTATTTGTGTATGCGCGTTACACCTTGTAAGAAATTCGTCCTCGTGGACTTGAGACAAATAATAATAATATTACTCTTAATGATTAATTTTAAAAATAAAAGAGTTTTTCCCTCAATTGTCGGTTCACGGTTCTTATAACCGTAATATAACCCGCCCCGTCCCCCTATTAGATCGCGTAACTCTTCAATCAGTGTCTTTTCCTTCTTTCCGCATTCCCGCACTCCCGATTCCCGTATCCGCTCGCAGCCGCTCGGTCGGGGAAGCAGCACCGGCCTTCTCTCGCCGGAATCCAGTGCAGGAGGCCAGCACTCACTTCTCCTTTCTCCCCAGCAGCCCTAGACGCCCTCTCCTTCCTCCTTAGGACTGTTAGAGGTGGATCTTCAACCCTAACCGGCGGGAAGGATTTCTGAAAGCATCGTATTTTGTTCCGGTGAGTATCCTTCCTTTTTATTCTTTTTTCTCTTGTGAAAATCATCATGTTTGTTACCCAACTATGTTTACCCTTCGTTTTTTTTTTTGCCCAAATTAGGACCGGGCGCTTAGCGGTCTGATCCAGCGGTTTGTGACCGAGCGGCTTAGCGGTCTGTTCCAGCGGTTTGTAGACCGGGCGGTCTGGCGGTCTCTCTCTACGCTTGTTCTATCCTGCTGGTGTTGCGAGCGGTTATCCCATCTGTCTAACCGCGCGGCTGATCGGTCTCCATTATTCTAGCCGCTCAGCCTGTAAATGTTTAGTCCCACATTGTTTGAGACTCTCTTCTTATCTCCTCCATTCTATATAAGGGAGGCCATACCTTTGTAAATGATATCTTTTTTGGATAATAAAATTTCATTATTCAAAAGTTTACTCGCTTGTTCTCGTCTTTTCTCTTCTTGTCTCTACTTTCTAACATGGTATCAGAGGACACGGTCATTTCCTCCTAATTCTGTGCGCCCTCTGTTGTTCGCAACTTCTTTTCGGCATTCTGCGACTTGTTTCGCGGCTTGCCCCTCTTCTATCCGCGCGGCCTGTTTCTATCCCGCGCGGCTTGTCTTTTGTCCGCCGACCTGTTCGCGCGGCTTGCTCCTTCTTGGTTCTCTTCTCCTACTTCTCTTTGTCGCAGCGACCTGTTTTAGTTGTCGCCGCGCCTCTTGTTCTTTCTTGCCTCTCCGACTTCCTAGTCGCTGCGGTCTGTCTCTGTCCGCGTGTGTGTTGTCTCTCTCCACGCGCGTTTGCTGTTGTGATCTGCCTGACCGTGCGGGTTGTTCCTTTCTCCCCGCATCTTGGTCGCGGTCGCCAGCTCTTCTCGTCTTTTCTGTTTCGCTCGGGCTTCTCAGTTCGTGCGACTTCTTCCCCGTCGTGCCTTTGCCCGCTTCTTGCCGCTGCTGTGATCTGCCTGACCGTGCGGGTTGTCTCTTTTCTTACCCGCATCTTGGTCGCGGTCACCTGCTCTTTCTCCTCTCTTCTCTTCTGTTCGCTCGGCCTTTTCAGTCCGCGCGACCTCTTCCCCGCAGTGCCTCTTTCTAGCCGCTACTGTTCGCGCGGCTTCCTCTATTTTTCTAACCGCCTCTGTTCGTGCGGCTTCTTCTGCTTCCGGGTTCTATGACTACCTCCGGTCTCACCACTACTCCTGCAGCTCCTTCTCCCTCTTCTGGCGGCCGCGAAGTTCCTCCCGTTTTCTCTGCTCTCATTGTGGTCGTACTGGCCATACTGTTGACCGTGCTGCTGGGCAGAAAACATCCTCATCTTCGCCCTTCCGGTGATGCTCCTTCGGCCTCCGCCTCTTCTAGGCCGTCTGCCTCTGTGGCCACGACGTCAGGTAGTGCCCACGTCGTTACCCAAGGTAAATGGCTGATTGACTCCGGTGCCACCAATCATATGACGGGCAATCCCCATTGCTTCTCCGTCTTGAGACCCATGACCGCTTACCCCAGTTCGTGTGTGGCGGATGGTTCCCCGTCCCCGGTTCATGGGACGGGCATGGTTCAACTCACTCCCTCGCTTTGCTTGGAGGATACCCTCTATGTCCCGAAGTTCCTGTGCAATTTGTTATCAGTTACTAGTTTATGCCGGCAACTTCAGTGTTCTGTTTTATTCACTCCCACTACTTGTTCTTTTCAGGACCCGAGGACCCAGCGGACGATTGCTACTGGGACTGAGAGCGGCGGCCTCTACTTCCTCGATGATGTTTTCCGCTCTTTCTGCCTACTCCTCCTCCACCGATCTCCTTCAGTGGCATCTTCGTCTTGGACATCCTCCTCTCGGCTTATTCGTCAGCTTCTGCCCCACTTACCTCCTACCAGATCTCCGCTCAACTGTGATGCCTGTCAGCTTGGCAAACATCATCGCTCCTCCTTCCCTCCGAAGCAAGGCCGTGGCTCCTCTCGCATTTTTGAGCTTATTCATTCTGATGTATGGGGTCCTGCTCCTACCCTTACTGTTGGTCGGGGCAGTTCCTATTTTGTTACTTTTATCGATGATTTTACTCGCTGTACCTGGGTGTATCTCTTAAAAGATCGCTCTGAACTATTTTCTGTTTGGCAATCTTTTTACTATATATGATTAAGACTCAATTTGCTATTTCCATTAAAATTTTACGTTCTGATAATGCAAAGGAGTATCTAAATCATGAGTTCTCCACGTTCTTTCACGAACATGGCCTCCTTCATCAAACCTCTTGTGTTTACACCTCCCAACAGAATGGGGTGGCGGAGCGTAAAAACCGTCACCTGCTTGATGTTGCGCGTACTCTCATGACGCAGATGCACGTCCCTCGCTCCTACTGGGGCTACGCTGTGCTCCTCGCTTGCTATCTCATTAATCGCCTTCCCTCCACGGTCCTACACGGGAAGATCCCTTCTCCCTTCTCTACCCCCACCAAGAACCTTTTCCTCTTCCTCTCCGTGTCTTTGGCTGTACGGCCTTCGTTCACGCTCCCTCCGCTACCCGCGACAAGCTTTCCCCCCGTTCCACCAAGTGTGTCTTTTTGGGGTACTCTACCACTCAAAAAGGCTATTGCTGCTTTGATCCCCTTCTCCGCAAGCAGTTTGTCTCCGCCGATGTGACCTTTTTTGAGAATGCTTCCTATTTCTCTCCTTCCTCTTCTCTTCATTCTCTTCCTTCTGATCTCTCCGTTCCTTCACACCTCTCGACGTTTTCCCACCTTCGTCTCCTCCTCCACTCACTCCTTCCCAGTCCGTCTCCCCACTCACCCCTCCACCCTCCTCTCCGCTGCCGTCTCTCTCTAGTCCCGGGCCAGCCTTCCTCGCCACGGACGCTCCGGTCGCTGACGCTCCCGTCGCCGCCGCTCCCGATGATCTGGATGTTCCCATTGCCCTTCGCAAAGGGGTGCGGGCGTGTACTCAACACCCGCTCACGGCTGTTGTTCTTATGATCAGCTTTCTCCTTCTCGCAGGTGTTTTTGCCTTGGCTATCTCTGCCACTTCTACTCCCCGTACCTACAGGAGGCTCTCGCTCTCCTCATTGGAAGTCTGCCATGGATGAGGAGATGGCTACTCTTACTGAACGGGGTACCTGGACCCTGGTTCCTCCTCCTGTGGCACTGATGTGGTTGGCTGTCGGTGGGTCTTTGTTGTGAAGTTTCGCCCCGACGGCACTGTGGATCGCTACAAAGCCCGGCTGGTGGCCAAGGGCTTTACTCAGACTTATGGCGTTGATTACTTCGATACCTTCTCTCCGGTTGCTCGCCTCAGCACCATCCGGGTTCTCTTTTCTGTGGCTGTTAACGGGCTTGGGTGTTTCTCAGCTGGATGTGAAGAATGCCTTTCTCTATGGCGATCTTCAGGAGGACGTCTATATGGAGCAACCTCCTGGGTATGTTGCTCAGGGGGAGACACGTGTCTGTCATTTGAAGAAGGCCATTTATGGCCTCAAGCAGAGCCCTCGGGCATGGTTCGAAAAGTTCAGTTTAGTATACAGTATTGTGGCAACCATCGGTTTTCAAAGGAGTTCGGCCGATCACTCCTTATTCATTCGCAAAACGGCCTCGGGACTGGTGGTTTTGGCCGTATATTTGGATGATATTCTCCTTACTGGTGATGACCGAGATGGGGTGGACTTTGACTTGCGAAGAAGCACCTCCGCCAGCACTTGGTCACGAAGGATATGGGCTCCCCAAAATACTTTTTGGGATAGAGATCTCTCGGAAACCTGACTCCTTGGTCCTCTCTCAACGGAAGTATGCCCTTGATCTTCTTCGAGAAGCAGGCTTGACAGGTGCCAAACCAGCTCATCTTCCCATGGCTGTTGGAGAAGACAGACGTGGACGGATGAATCGCCTCCTCTATCTGATGTGACACGGTACAGACGTTTGGTAGGCAAACTCATCTATCTCACGGTGACTAGACCCGACATCGCCTACGCTGTAGGAAGGTCAGTCAGTTTATGCAAGCTCCAGGGAGTGTCATCTTCAGTCCGCCCTGAAGATTTTAGAGTATATCAAGCAGCACCGGGCAGAGGGTTACTCTTCCAGAAGAATGGCCATCTGAGAGTTGAGGCCTACTCAGACTCAAGTTATGCGGATGACAAAGGCGATCGTAAATCCACGTCAGGTTTCTGTACCTTTGTTGGAGGTAACCTCGTGAGTTGGAAAAGCAAGAAGAAACAGTCGGTTGTGTCCAGATCCAGTGCCGAAGCAGAATACCGGAGTATGGCGTCAACTACGTGTGAGTTAAAATGGTTGCGGGCTCTCATGCTTGACCTGGGCGAGGTATATGATTGTCCTCTCCCTATGTTCTGTGACAACAAGGCCGCTATACACATATCCAGAAATCCGGTCTTCCATGAGAGAACGAAGCATATAGAGGTTGACTGTCACTTCATTCGGGAGGAGATTTTGAAGAAACAGATTTGTACTCCTTTTGTCACCTCTGACAAGGAGTTGGCCGATATCTTCACCAAGCCGGTTTCTACTTCCTTCTTCCGCATTTGTGACAAGCTGGGCATGATTGATATCTATGCTCCAGCTTGAGGGGGGAGTGTTGAAGTATTAGACCGGGCGGCTTAGCGGTCTGATCAGCGGTTTGTTGACCGAGCGGCTTAGCGGTCTGTTCCAGCGGTTTGTAGACCGGGCGGTCTGGCGGTCTCTCTCTACGGCTTGTTCTATCCTGCTGGTGTTGCCGAGCGGTATCCCATCTGTCTAACCGCGCGGCCTGATCGGTCTCCATTATTCTAGCCGCTCAGCCTGTAAATGTTTAGTCCCACATTGTTTGTAGACTCTCTTTCTTATCTCCTCCATTCTATATAAGGGAGGTCATACCTTTGTAAATGATATCTTTTTTGGATAATAAAATTTCATTATTCAAAAGTTTACTCGCTTGTTCTCGTCTTTTCTCTTCTTGTCTCTACTTTCTAACATTGCCCAAATTAGGAATCGAGGAACTAGGTCTTCTCCGATCTGAAATCAACCACCTATTTTGGGGTTTAGTCACTACTGATTTGAGGTAACACTCTTGTTTGCGATCTTTTCCATCTTAGTTAGTTGTTTGATAATTTTATGAGAACTTTTTTCACTGAAACCCTAAAGGGTAAAACACTTAAATTAGAGTTACCGTTGGATTTTAGATTTTTGGTGGTCGTTGGAGCAAAAGATTGGAGAAGTTCTTAGTTGTCTGATCTTTGGGGAAGAAGCTTCATGTCGCCTCGACGCGTGTACGAGCGTCGAAACGCCGCTGTAAGAAACCCGACTCCTTTTAGTCTAACAGTTCAGATAAAACTTTCATTTCATGTGTTAATCATATCTGTAGAAATGGAGAAAGCCAATCTTGTATATATGTCCACTTGGTACAAATACAAAGAATGAGTACATATATATAGATGAGAGAAAAAGAGAGGAAAGTCCTATACACAATGTGGGACTAAAGAGAGGAGAAAAAAACAATAAATGCTATACAAATGAGCCTAGTTTAAGTGGGCCTTTCCAACACTTCCCCGCAAGCTGGAGCGTATAGGTCATATGCACCCAGCTTGGACAAACACTGGTAGAACAGTGTACTTGATAAGGCCTTTGTAAGGATGTCGGCAACTTGATCAGTTCCTGGAACATGCTTCAACTCAAGTTTCTTTAATTGAACCTTCTCACGAACAAAGTGACAGTCAACTTCGATATGTTTTGTGCGCTCATGAAACACCGGATTCTTTGCGATGTGTATGGCGGCTTGACTATCACAAAATAGAACAACAGAGGAGGGGAGTTTTACTCACAGGTCAGTAAGGAGACTTTCAAGCCATGTGAGTTCTGAGACAACCGAGGCCATCGATCGGTATTCAGCTTCTGCAGAGGAACGGGCTAGCACAACTTGTTTCTTACTTTTCCATGTAATAAGATGACCACCAAAATAAGTACAGAACCCACTTGTTGACCCTCGATCGTCCAGGGAACCCGCATAGTCGGCATCAGAATAGGCAACCAATGCGGGAGCAGAGTCGGAGGTTTTGTAAACCAGCCCTTGACCCAGAGCTCCCTTAAGGTATCGGAGAATCCGTTCAACCGCCTGGAGATGAGAAGCCCGGGGGGCATGCATGAAACGACTGACAACCCCAACTGCAAACGATATATCCAGCCTCGTGACTGTTAGATAGATCAACTTTCCCACAAGGCGTCGATAGTATTCCGGGTTCGGAAGCAGCAAATCGTCATCCGAAGCATGATCACACAGTTTGTGATTTGCCTCCATCGGGGTACAAGCTGGCTTGCAACCAGACTGACCAGCATCTTTGAGAAGATCGAGACAGTACTTTTGTTGGGAGAGCACCAACCCGTCCGGCCGCCGGGCGATCTCGAGACCAAGGAAGTAGCGAAGTTTCCCCAGGTCGTTAGTCTGAAAAACAGTGCTCAGATGTTGTTTGACCTCTTGAATCCCATTTGAGTCATCACCAGTGAGAAGGATGTCATCAACATAAACCAACAGAAGGACGGTGCCAGTGGCCCGGTGTCGGGTAAAAAGGGAGAAATCTGCAGAACTCCGAGTGAACCCCATGTCCCGAACCACCTTGCTAAACTTATCAAACCACGCCCGAGGAGACTGTTTGAGACCATAAATGGACTTTTTGAGAAAACATACCCGAGACTCCCCCGTGGTCTCAAACCCGGGCGGTTGGCGCATGTAGACGGTTTCCTGAAGGTCGCCATTCAAAAAGGCGTTCTTGATATCGAGCTGATGAAGGGGCCAGTGGCGATGCACCGCGACGGAGAGAAGAACGCGGACAGTGTTGAGCTTGACCACCGGAGAGAAGGTTTCCTCATAGTCGAGGCCCTCCTGTTGGGTGAAGCCACGGGCCACAAGACGGGCCTTCAGTCGGGCAACAGTGCCATCCGGAGCATGCTTGATGACGAACACCCATTTACACCCAACAGGGTGCTGACCGGGAGGTAAGGGAACCAAGACCCAGGTCTGGTTGGCCCAGAGGGCCGTCATTTCTTCGTCCATGGCAGCCCGCCAGCCAGGATGTTGAAGCTCCTCCGGCTCCGACGATACCACCTCAGCCCGTTGCTGGACACTTTGACGAGGACAAGGTCGCCCCTTCCCATCCCAAATCTCCAGCTGCCGACGATTCCTGCCTAGCCTGAGCTCCCTTCCCCTGTTTTCCGGCCCGAGCACCCCTCGACCGCCGTTTACCTCCCTGCCCATCCAGATCCAGCCCGAGAAGCCTCTTTCACGAGCATTGTTGTGGCCCCTCCGAGCCTGGTTCTCCCTGTCAGTGCTGTCCAGAACCACTCCATAGGCCCTCTCCTTTACTCACTCCTACACAATGGGAAATCAACATCGTCACAAGGAGTTGGTATTAATCTCTCCTCTTCTCGCACCTCCATTACTTTTTAGGCCAATTTCATGAATGCCTGCAAATGTCTAATAATTTCAAAACTTGTTGCCCAAATTAATCTTGTTCTTTTTATCATTAATTTGTTACTACGATAGTCGCTCTCTCTCAAAGTGTCGCTTGTGGATGAGTTGAATTTATTGCTGAATACGAGCAAGAGTTAGACGCTTACGGGAGTTTACAAAACTTTTGTGTAAACTATTGCGTGTCAAAGCTCACGTAGTCGTAATTTCACCGCCTACTTTAATTTGAGCACAAAATTATCATTTTAAAATCAATTATGGATTCCGGTATACATAAAAAATACCATCAATATCAGATTTTCCAGATGTCTTTGGTAATAATATTTCTTTTTCTATGTCCTTTAGGCACCTCGAGCCAGTGAAGCGGGGGATCCTCACGACAGAACACGGTTCATAGTACCGTCATGGATGATGCTAATCTGCCACCCGCGCCAGCAACATTAGAACCCACTGATTTGACAACCCAAATTGCCAAGGCAGTAGCTGTCGCATTATTGGAATTTCAGAGAGGTCAGCCAACAGGAATCCTAGCTCCACTTCCCGCACCAGCCCCTGTACCAGTGTCCGTGGAGGTCAGTTTGGATTGATACTTAAGGGATTCTAGAGACCTCCACCCTTCCAATTTCAGTGGAGATGGAACCCCGATGGATACCGATGATTGGATTGCAAACACCAGAGATTTGCTAAATGTGATGGAGTGTCCAGGGAATAAGAAGGTTCCACTGACAACTTTCCTCCTTTGGGGTGAGGCAAAAATTTGGTGGACTAAGTATCTAGCAGATGACCCCGCCGGTAAGATGTCATGTGAAAATTTCCTCTTATATTAGAAAATTTATCTTTTTAGTGTGGGGTAACATGACCTCTATCCTTGACAGGGCGTACATCCAATATGTTTACTTGGGGTTACTTTTCATGGGCTCTTGCGAACTGGTTTGTGCCCCTTCCGCTCGACGAGGTATCCAAGAGAAGTATCTCAGACATTTCCAAGGTGATAAAACAGCTATCGAGTACGAGCAAGAACTTACTCACTTATCTTGCTATGCGGGCTCGATGCAGGGAGATGAAGCTGAGAAGTGCAACCGTTTTGTGGATGGCCTGCGAGATTCTTTGAGAGAACCGTTGATGGCCATGGTCAACGCAGATTGCAGGAGTTTGGTGGATACAACAAGAAGATTAGAGGCTGACCAACAGCGAGTTCAAAGGCGCGATAGTTTCCGTGCCAAGTGGCCTCATAGTGGGCCACCGTTTCAGCAAGACAAGAATCAGTGAAAGGACCGTTGGAGTAAGAAGCGAAAGACGGATTTTAGACAGGGCAATCAGTCTGGGGGCATGCCCAGAGACTACCCCCTTTGTCCTAAATGCACTCGTCATCATTATGGAGAATGTTTGGCTGCATCAGGTGTCTGTTACAAGTGCCAGAGAGCTGGACACATTGCGCGGAATTGTCCAGAGTTTGTGGGTAATCAGGTAATATAATCTTATTCTCGGTGATTTTCTTTTACCCGGGACCTTTTCTTGTAAGTTTAACACTTGTACTCTATCCTAGCTTTCAGTCAAATTACGAGCATGGCGGCTCGAGTGGGGTCGATAAAGGGAAGGCATTGTTGGTTGCTAGACATGGTCTAATTCAACCTCGAGCTTAGGGTCTTGGCCAGCAGGAGGCCAAAGAACATGATGCCAAAGAGCTAGAGGATGTGGTGACAGGTTTGGAATCTTTAGTATTTAAAATGCTTATTTCTCCTCCTCCCAGCAACACTTAAATAAAATGACATGAGTTTGCACGTAGATTTAGGGTTTAGGGTACCCTAAACCCTAAATCCTCATACTTCATGATGTACCGTCTAAGATCCTCTTTGATACGAGTGCATCACACTCATTTATAGCGGAATCTTTTGCTCGTAATCTTGGCCTAGAAGTCGTCACCAACCCGACTCTGTTAGATGTCATGATGCCTAACGATTCAGTGATGCAGACCAGTAGTAAGTGTTGGACGCCAGTATTATTTGGAGAAGCAGAAATCGTAGTGGAGGCGTCCCTTTTGCCTATTGCTGAGTTTGATTTAATTTTGTGCATGGATTGGCTAACCGACGTGTATGCCAAGATAGATTGCAGGAGAAAGGAGATTCAGTTTGTAGGACCTGATCAGTCTCTCTTTACCTTTCGAGGTTTGAAAGGAGTTTCCAAGCTAATCATCTCTTAAGTAAAAGCTATGAGGCATGCCGGTAAAGGGTGTCCCGCCTTCTTGGTGCTATTGCATGCGGAAGCCAAAGCCATTCTGCATGAGGTACCAGTGGTCTGTGAGTTTCCCGATATTTTTCCCGAGGAACTACCAGGTGCTCCACCCTCCAGAGAGATTGATTTTCAGATTGACCTTATTCCTGGATTTACACCGGTGGCTAAGGCTCCTTATCACATGGCTCCCAGAGAGTTGGCTGAGCTAAAGATCCAATTACAGGAGTTGCTTGATTTGAGATTCATCAGACCCAGTACGTCGCTGTGGAGAGTTCCAGTCCTTTTTGTGAAGAAGGACGACAATTTGAGATTGTGTATTGACTATCGAGAGTTGAATAAACTTACTATTAAGAACAAGTATCCTCTTCAAAGGATAGATGACTTGTTCGATCAACTCGAGGGGTCTTGCACGTATTCCAAGTTAGATATGAGGTCGGGATACCATCAGTTGTGGATTCGAGATGAGGATATCCAGAAGACAACGTTTAGTACAAGATACATGTACTTTGAGGAAGCCACTCCCGACAGTTCTAGCCGATGTACAAGATATGGGTTGAGGTCGTCACCGCAGTCTTCAGAGTTCTGGATGCCCACAAGTCCGCCTGTCGTGATCCTGATTGCCCTCATGACGAGTTCCAATTTTGTTTTCAGTAGCAGCACCATGTAGTATAGTGTCTTGCAATATAGTTTTTGATCTGCTGCTCAGGAGCATGTTTGTGATGATCATATAGTGTACTGGTATCTGTAGCACAAATTTTGAGATAGCTCGTGTTTTGTATACATATATCGAGTTATCTGTTGGACAATATGCTATACTGTATCTGTAATATAAATAAACAAGCATGTTTTACTTTCCTACTCTTTTCTTATATACTTTTTATGATAACTGTTGAATGTTCAATTACCTGGCGCCTCTGTGAAATGAGGTTATGAAAATTGTAATGGTAGCTTAGAAAGTGGGGCCGTTACACCCCTCACGTGGATAGCCATGTGGACATTAGAGGAGTTGGCCTTTGGAACCTCACTTTGATACCATCATACAATGTAGAGACCCATGAGCATCCAACTCAAAACTTGCCGGTTAAAGTGGAGAGGCTCACTCAGCCCTATAAAGTCATGGAGGAAACCCACTGTTGATGATGCGAGACTATTATTATTAAGCAACCATCAGAATAAACTCAACCATACACGTGCTACATAGTGGTGGTCCCCATTGGGATGAAGTACACTGGTATAGGGTTAGTGTATATGGGTCCTGCAGGGAGGAACACCAATACATAGTTTATTCTGTATCTAATTGTTATTTTTTTGTTTCAACTTGTTGAATGTTCCTCACTTTACATTTTTATCGAACCAAAGTTGTTCTTTGAACCTTAATTCATGCTATATTTTTTTACTATTATTGAGAATGCATAGAAGGGGATGGTATGCTCTGAACCTTTCTCTTAAGAGCGAGTTGGCATTTTTTGGTTAGTAAAGATGCAGATGTAGAATAAAATGCTTTCCCTAATTATCTTTCTTATGACTAGGTCTTTGACACCTTTAGCGAAGAAGTATGTTGTACAAATGCTGTATGTTGACTTCCCAGTAACAGCAAAATCAATGGAAGAAGGGGTTCTGCCAGAAGGATTGTCTAAGCATAGAGTAGCCATTGAACAGTTACTGCATCTGAGAGTATTTCTTGAAACAACTGATAGGTGATGGCAGAACTGAGCTTTTTGTTGTCAATCTTATTTTTATCAACTGATTGTTTTCTTTACTGGAATAAAACAACCCTTGGTCATTTTTTTTCTTAAAAAAGTGGGAACATGTGGTTATTGCATAGGGTGGCATCAATTTATAGGGATCCATATCGAGTTGGAGCAAATTGATTTTGATCTTGAGTCAATTTAAATGCAAGTATTAAAACTAGTTTTGAGTTTCAGTCAAAATTATTAGCTGTAGAATTGTAGATTATTAAATCATCAATTATAGTGTGGATGCATGTTATCTTAGAATGTTCATTCTGCTAATCATACGTGCAATTGCTAAACAGGAAGAAGGAAACTAGTTACAAAATGAATCCGAAGTTCCAAAGCAACATGCGGAAGTATTTGTTACATGGGTTAGCCTTCTTCTCTTAGTTTTATTGTTCATCTTCTCTTAAAACTTCTTGATGCATGCATTTTGATTCTTCTTTGTCATTAATTCTAAATGAATGTTTCTATGAATTCCTAACTCCATTTTTATAATTTTCTGTTGCTACTTGTAGCCATGTCTTTTGGGTTTCTCTTTTTCTTACGTAACCCACTTACATTAATTCTACATGGAGGGGGTGCCTTCCAGTATTCTTACTGAAATCATGTATTTTTACCACCTCATGCTATGTTCAATAAATATTTCTAGCCAGGTCAACTTGATTAGCTAAGTAAAACCCTGAGCGACAGGCTTTGTCCTTCAGGCATAGGGACCAAATCCCACATATGATTGACCTAAAGAGTTTGCATCTCCTCCATCACAACCCTTGGAGCGCCTCACACAGTTAATAAAAAGTATTCTAAGGTAAATATAGAGAACACACACACGCATATATATATATATATATATATATATATATATATATATATATATATATATATATATATATATATACGAGTGACAGTGCATGGGGGGCCCCCAATTCCCCGCGCGGCAGTACCCGGGCTGCGGCGGCGGCTTCGCCCACCGCCCCCGGCGGGCTTCACCCAACAATCAATATTTACCCAACAATATCCACACTAATAACAATTTACTGTAACATATTGGGCATCACCGAACAGTCATGGCCTAAAAATTATTCCCCTAATGACTAATCCAGATGTCCGAAAGCCAAGAAAATATGAAATCAAGGAGAAAAAAAATCCTTAAAGAAAATTGAAACCATCCCCACTGTAGAAATGGAGAAAACCAACCTTGTATATATGTCCACTTGGTAATAGTTACAAGTATACACACACTTATATAGGAGAAGAAGGAAGGGAGAAATCCTAATACAAGATGTGGGACTAATCCAAGAAGAAAAACAAGAAACAACATGGGCCCTTAAATGGGCTTTTCTAACACTCCCCCGCAAGCTGGAGCGTACAAGTCGTAGGCGCCAAACTTGGATAAGAACTGATAGTATAGCGGCCTAGAGAGAGCTTTCGTCAGGATGTCCGCAACTTGGTCGGTAGCAGGAACATGCGCCAAATCTATCTTCTTTGACTGTACCTTTTCCCGGATAAAGTGACAGTCAACTTCGATATGCTTTGTTTGTTCGTGAAAAACCGGATTCTTGGCAATATGAATTGCTGCCTGACTGTCGCAAAATAAGGTTGCCGGAGATGAGAGACGAACACCTAAGTCTCTCAGAAGGCCTTCAAGCCAGGTTAGCTCAGAGACAACAGCGGCCATAGCCTGGTACTACTTCGGCTTCGCAGAGGAAGCGCGCAACCACATTCTGTTTCTTGCTACGCCAAGTTATGAGGTGTCCACCAAAGTAAGTACAAAATCCAGTTGTGGAGCGCCTATCATCAATAGATCCTGCGTAGTCAGCGTCAGAATACACGACGAGAGATAGAGATGTGGATGGCTTGTACACAAGTCCTTGTCCGGGGCGAGCTTGAGATATCGAAGGATGCGCTCGACAGCTTGAAGATGAGATGTCCGAGGAGCGTGCATGAACCGGCTCACAACTCCCACAACAAATGAGATGTCTAGTCGAGTCACCGTAAGGTAGATCAGCTTCCCAACCAAGCGTCTGTAATATTCCGATTTGTAAGTAGCTTGTCAGAGTCAGAGCTATGGCCGAGAGCTTGTGATTTGCGTCCATAGGAGTCTCCGCAGGTTTGCACCCAGAATAACCTGCATCACGAAGGAGGTCCATACAGTACTTCCTTTGAGATAACACAAGACCATCAGGGCGTCGGGCGACCTCGAGCCCAAGAAAGTACCGAAGGTTGCCCAGATCTTTGGTTTGAAAGGCAGAATTCAACTGTGCCTTGATCTGTTGTATTCCTGCCGTGTCGTCGCCAGTAATCAGGATATCATCAACGTAGACCAGAAGAATCACAATCCCGGTTGACCGATGTTGGGTGAAGAGAGAGAAATCAGCCGAGCTCCGAGTGAAGCCACTAGCACAGACCACCTTACTGAACTTTTCAAACCATGCACGCAAGGACTGTTTGAGACCATAAATGGATTTCCGAAGATGACATACCAAAGACTCCCCCGTGGTCTCAAACCCGGGCGGCTGCTGCATATAAACGGTCTCCTGGAGATCGCCGTTGAGGAAGACATTTTTGATATCCAGCTGATAAAGGGGCCAGTGACGATGAACAGCCAAGGAGAGAAGAACGCGGACCGTGTTCAATTTGGACACGGGAGAGAAGGTTTCCTCATAATCAAGGCCATGTTGCTGAGTAAACCCCCGTGCCACAAGACGGGCCTTCAGACGGTCGATAGTGCCATCCGCCGCATGTTTAATGACAAAGACCCATTTGCAGCTAACAGGGGTGTGGCCAGCAGGAAGAGGAACCAGATCCTAGGTCTGGTTAGCCCAGAGAGCCTGCATTTCATGGTGCATAGCAGCCCGCCAGCCAGGATGGTGAAGCGCCTCCTGCACATTAGTAGGAAGAGAAATAGAGGAAAGGGAGGTGGCAAAGGCGTAGAGAGGTGGTGTTAGCCGATGTAGAGAGACGTAGTTGGCCAAGGGATGAGCTGTAGAGACGGAAGCGTGATCGACCGCAGCGGAGCTATCGCTGGCAGCAGGGAGCCGGGTCACGGGAGCATCCTTGGATGGGCGACGAGAGTAGACACGGATTAGCGGTGGAGGAACCCGAGGAGGAACAGGGGGAGAGGAGGAAGAAGACGGCACAGATGGCGTGACCGGGACAACGGGCCGGGGAAGAGAGGGAGCAGAAGACGAGGGGGCAGAAGACGAGGTGGTGCCGGGTAAGTGGAAGGGCTGGTCTTCGCAGAAGGTGACATCTGCAGAAACGACCATTTTGCCGGTAGTAGGAGAGTAGCAGACGTACCCCTTTTGAGTGCGGGAGTAGCCAACAAACATATACTTGGCAGCCCGAGGAGCAAGTTTGTCGGAAGGAGGGCCAAGAAGGTGGACGTAACAAACACACCCGAAGATCCGTGGTGTGAGAGAGGTGAGGGGGATAGAGGGATAGAGGAGTTGGAGAGGTGAGACAAAAGCAAGGACAGAGGAGGGAAGGCGGTTGATGAGATGACAGACGGTGGAAACAACAAAGTTCCAATATTCGGTGGGAACGTGCATTTGGAACATAAGGGAGCGGGCAACATCGAGAAGATGACGATTTTTTCGTTCGGCCATCCCGTTTTGTTGAGGGGTATACGCACATGAAGTTTGATGGATGACACCAAAGTCAGTGCAGAGAGTGGTGAAGGCACGACCCGTATACTCCCGAGCATTATCAGTGCGAATGACTTTGAGAGGAGTGACGAACTGCGTACACATCTCAAGTAAAAAGGCGCGAAAGACAGAGAGAAGTTCAGTACGATCGCGTAGGAAATAGAGCCACGTGGTACAAGAGTAATCGTCAATGAACGTGACAAAATACCGAAAGCCAAAAATACTAGGGAGCCGATAAGGACCCCAAATATCAGAATGAACTAACGACAAGGGAGTAGTACTCCTGGTACAGGCAGGGGGAAAGAGGAACGGTGTTGTTTGCCGTAGACACAAGATTCACAGGAGAATTCCTGTAAAGAGAGATCAGGAAGAGCCCACTTGAGAATCGAAAGGGAGCATGTCCAAGGCGGCAATGCCAATCAACAGTAGAGATGGTGGAGAGAAGAGTTGGTGGGATATCCAAGATGTACAACCCATTCACCAGCTGCCCCTGACCAATGGTACTCCGGGTGCGGCGATCCTGCCTAAGAAAAGAAGTGGGTGAAAAGGTAATACAACAGTCAAGGTCGTGTGTGAGACGACTAACTGATAATAAATTGAAGGGAGACCCGGAACGTGAAGAACCGAGGGAAGGGAAAGGTTTGGCGTAAGCTGAAGAGCAGCGGAGCCAAAGACGGGGAGGGTGTCACCGTTGGCCACAGTGATGCGAGCAGGATGAGGCATTTGGAGATAAGCTGGGGGCTTCTGGGAGGAGATATGGTGAGTAGCACCGGAATCAACGATCCAACAAGGATGAGGAGAGAGGCAGGTGATACCCTCCGTAGAGGACACAACAGAGGTGACAGCGGAAGCAACAGGTGCCATGCGGAGAGCAGAAAAAAACTGGTGGCGAGCAGAGGCGAGGCCAGGCGGCGAGCAGAAACAGCCCGCGGCGGACTGGAGCCGGTCGAGGCGAGTAGAGCAGACCACAGCTGCAGAGAGAGGCCACGGAAACAGAAAGAGGCCGCAGCGGGAAGAGAGTCCGCGCGGACAGAGACAGGCTGCAGCGAGCAGAGACAGCGGACTGGATGAGGTCGCGGCGAGCGGGAGTAGGCCGCGGCGAGTACAGGCACGCTCAGCAAGGAGCGGTCTATGGGAGGCCGCGACGGACTGGAGGAGGCCGAGGCGGACTGGATCAGACCGCGGCGGACTGTTCCGGCCGTGGCAAGTAGAGCACAACAGCGGGCCGAGAAGAGAGGGCAAGCTGGGGGAGCTTGGCAAGTCGCGGGAACGGGGCAAGTCGCGGCGAGCTGGAGGGGTCGCGGCGAACTGCAGGAGACCGCGGCGGACTGGAGGCAGTGGCGGACTGGAGGAGGCCGCGATGAGCACAGACGCTCAGCAAGGAGCGGGCCAAGAGAGGCCGCAGCGGATGGAAGAGGTCGAGGCGGACTGGACCAGATCGCGTCGAGCTGAGAAGAGAGGACAAGCCGGGAAGCAAGAGAGCGACCGCAGCGGGCCGGACCAGTCCGCAAGACTGAAAGAATGCAGAGGGGCAAGCCCGCGGCGGACAGGGAAAAGAACTTGGCCGCCTGAAGAGGAAGGAGAGCAGCCGCAAGCAGAGGCCGCAGCGGACAGGGAAAAGAGCGGCGGACAGGACGCTGCGCTTACGGCGGACGAAGGAGACCAAGAGATGGAGGTCGCCGAGGTTGCGCCGGACAAGAAGAGGCCGCAGCGGACAAGGGGAAGCAGTGGGCCCCACTGGATGGCTATAAATAGGTGGCCAGAGGAGGAAGGAAGAGGAGGGAGAAGTGGTTCCACGGGAGGAGGGGCTGCGGACTGGACAAGGGAGGCCGCAGGAGAGAAGCGACTAGAAGGTGCGGACACACAGACGCAGGCCGCAGAGATCGCAGGCCGCAGGGCGGACAAGAAAGGTAGTCCGCAGGAGTCCGTAACCTGGCTCTGATACCATGTAGAAATGGAGAAAACCAACCTTGTATATATGTCCACTTGGTAATAGTTACAAGTATACACACACTTATATAGGAGAAGAAGGAAGGGAGAAATCCTAATACAAGATGTGGGACTAATCCAAGAAGAAAAACAAGAAACAACATGGGCCCTTAAATGGGCTTTTCTAACACCCACATTAGGATCTGTTCCTAATTATAACCTTGAGAAAGAAAATTGGCTCCCAAATTGTAAAATATCCTGTCAAGCTGCTCTAACCCGAGTTGTTACCCATAATGGCCTCAATACTGGGTAATGTTGTACTGAGTAAACATTTGTCGATCAGATGGAAGATGAAAGCTGCTATTAAGATTTTCTTGAGGGTGAAAAATTGGGTAATGCTCTATAGTTTTGTCCATACATTAATCTAAGGATGTTAATAATTTTGATTAAGATGGATTTTTGAAGATACCGTATTAATAGGGCTTACGGCTGCCTCACCGTCCTCCTTTCAGCGCCAGACGCTATCCCTGCTAGACGCTATCCCTGCTGGACGCTGCCCCTGCGATGAAGGTCTGGAAGATGAAGTTCCGGGTGGTGCCGTATAATTTTGTCTAAGAGGGGTTTATGAATATACTGTAGTAATATGGTTTATGGCTTCGTCAACCTCCTCCTTTCAACACCATCGTCGGCCGGCGACGCTAGAAGACTGAATGCCATCCTTGCCAGATGTTGTTGTAGGTGATCCTTTGCCCAGAATGAGGAGGAAGCTCCACGAAGATGAAGGCCTGGAAGATGAAGGTGTGGAAACGCGGGGGAGCCGATGGGGCTCAGTAGGGAGATCTGAGCGAGGCTTACCTCAGCGGAAGAGGAACCGCCGGAAGATGTAACCTCCTCCTGGCGATGTTCTCCGGCAAAGCCGCAAAGAGCGCCAGGTGAGGATATGGTTCGGCGAGGAGGAGGGAGTGCCGTTTGGGGAGGAGGGAGTGCGAGGGTTTGGGGAATGGGGGGTTCCGCTGCGGGATTTATGAGATACATGCTGAGTCTTTTTTGATCGGACGGCCTGTTTTGAATTTTCTATGCATTGAATGGTTGAATTTTGGTGGATGGGACTGAGGGTTACATGGTATGGCTGGTATGACCACCCATATTTCTTTGTATATAGTATAGATAATCAGTGACATCATTTGCACCTTGACCAATGCTTTATGCATATTTAAGCAGATGGGAGACATGGGCAGAGAACAAAACATCTAGGATTTAAAAAATAAATAAGCAGGTATCGAGTAAGTTAGAAGTCGTTGTGCAGCCTAGAAAGTAGGAATAGTGGAGAAGAAGTTAGAAGATGGAGTAAGAAAATTGAGGAGAGAAGATGGATCAGCTCATGATCAGGGAGGATTACCATTGAACCTGGACCAAAAATTTCTAAAATCTACAGTGAGGAGGCATATCCCTAGTGCTGGTGCCAGGAGGAATGCAAGCAAGAGTGCAAGTGTCGAAGGAGGAGCCAATGCCGGCATAGTCTGTGTTTGTCGATGCAACCGCAACACCTCTTAATGTGCATCATGTCGGTATTTGACGACTGTGGAAGTCGATGCCCTACAAAGAAGGCATCTGGGTGTGGGATCGGGCTTTGAGGGAGATGTTGCGTGATATTACCTTGGAGAGGAAGATCGAGCCCTTGTGCAGGTGTAGAAGAAGGATCCAACACCAATGTTCGTGCAAGGAGGAAAGAAATACCTAACGCCTCTCAGAGTGATCGAGGGTGCCCCTGGCTGAGGATGGATGGATGGAATGCAAGGATGCGTTAAATTGGAGGAGCAATCTCCATCAATGGCAAGCTATTGGTCTTTCCCTTTGAAGAGGCTCGGTGAGGAAGAGGAGGTGTCGACCATTGACATACGATTGGGGAGGACTGGGATGCAAGCATCGTCGGAGGCGAGCTTGAAGCTGGTATGCTCCTCGTTGATGCCTTAGAGGTGTTGATCGCTGGAGTAGCGGAATCCATTCCTTATGGCGCCGCTCCAATTACCATCCATTCCTCATGCCACACGAGAGGTTTTCTTGATGGGGAGTGAGGAGAGGCGCCGCATGGGAGGTTCTCGAGGGTAGTGGGATGGGCGGGATTGTTGATCCGACGAGTGCTTTTTTTTAGCCAGGAGTTTGAATGATTATTAATTGATCTATGGACATTTTAGAGCCTCAAGTGCTCTTTTAAGTTTTCCTTTATATATATATACACACGAGCTTCTTCGCACGGGCTACGCCCGTGCTCGAAGCTCTCGGGCGGCTTTCGGCCGCATCCAGGCGGGCTTCGCCCGCTTGTTCACGGGCTTAGCCCGTGCTCGATGCGTCGCTGCGGGTTGCGCCCGCCTTTGAGCGGGCTGCGCACACACCCGAAATCTTATTTTTTTCAAAACATATCCATATGAGTACTTAAAATGACTGCAAAAAATATGAATTATTATTCCTATTTTTATTTTATAAAATATTGCAAATTTTAATCTATAAAAATAATTTATTACTCGTCTCTCCCTCTCTCTTTATCACTCCACCCTCTCTCTCCTTCTCTCTCCCGCCCCCTCTCTCCCTCCCTCTCCCTCTTCTCTCTCTCCCCAAATCCCCCCCATGTTCTCTCTCATGATTCAATGACCAATATTCATTCTATGGCGTGCCTCCAAATACCTATATTCCCTTATATATATAAGATATATGAGATTATTTACCGGGACTTCCCTTTGAAGTTTGCATAATTACAACCTGCACCCCTCTAACTTTCGAAATTACAATAACCTCCCCTCAATGTTTTCATTTCATAGCATCCATGCACAAAATACCTTCTTGGAATAAATCTTCAAGGGGAGTCTTTTTCTACATGAATGTTATTGTTAAAATAGCTTATGTAAAAGGCCAATTATTAGGCCCATTTATTGTTTTATCTTCTCTGCTCCTTTAGTCCCACATCTTGTATAGGATTTTCTTCTCTCTTCCTCTCCCTATATATTTGTATTCTCTCAGTGTATTTACATACACAAGCGATACATACAAGTTTTTGAGCTCTCTTAACATGGTATCAGAGCCAGGTTCCGGTCCTCTGCGACTTGTTTTTTTCTAACCGCCAAGCCCGCCCGGTCTCTATTCCCTCCTACCCGCTGCTTTCTCTTGCGGACTGGTAGCCTACCCGCTCCGGTCTTCTGTCCGCCCCTGACTCTGCGGTTTGCAACTTTGCATCCGCTTCTCCTCTTCCTCTCCGTGGTTCCACCCTCTTCAGGCTTCTTATAGCCATCCTCTCTCTGCTTCGTGGGGCCCACCTCTCTTCAAACCGCTGCGGGCTCTCTTCTTCTGTCCGCTGCCAGCTCCGCTGCGGCTTCGCCTTCAGACCGCTGCTGCCTCGCCCTCAGATCGCTGCGGCCTCGCCTTCAGACCGCTGCGGCCTTGCCTTCTGTCCGTTGCCTCTTTTTTTCTAGCCGCTCGAGTTCCTACTCGCGGCCTCTCCTCTCTAGCCGCTCGAGTTCCTACTCGCGACCTCTCTTTTCTAGCCGCTCGAGTTCCTACTCGCGGCCTCTCTCCTCTTTCCGGGTTTTTCTGTCAACCCGCCCGTGCTGTTCTTCTGACCGCTGCCGGCTTCACCTAGACCGGGGCAGTCTCTCTTGTGTTTCTGCCCTTTGGTCGCGACCTGACTACTCGCTGGTGTCCGGCTTGACCGTGCGGCCTGCTTCCTATCCGCACTCTGGTCGTGATCTTCCTTAGTCTTTCCTGCCGGCGGCTTATCATCTAGTCGTCGCGGTCTGCCTTATGGGTTCTTCCGGTAACTCTTCTGGCTCGACGGCCAGCCCGCCTGCTGACTGCCCGACCTGTCCGACTGACCGCGCGGCTTACCCTACAGAACTTCGTGACGAGCTGCACATCACTACAATTTCTCTTTCTTTAAAGAAGAACTTCATTCCTTGGGTCCATTCAGTTCGACGGGTTGTTCAGGCCAAGGGTCTTCTCCCTCACCTTACTCAGGCTCCACCCACCCCTCCTACCGATGACTGGCTCCGCAATGATGGCCGAGTTCAGACCTGGATCTTGAATTCTTTGGATGGTGAACCATATCAAATGGCTATGTATCATGAGACTGCCAGAGATATGTGGACGGAGCTACACT
Source organism: Platanthera guangdongensis (assembly GCA_039583875.1). Lineage (NCBI taxonomy): Eukaryota > Viridiplantae > Streptophyta > Magnoliopsida > Asparagales > Orchidaceae > Platanthera > Platanthera guangdongensis. The sequence goes on from CM077152.1 coordinate 10,784,562, forward strand.
CCTTATATTCTGGCCGGGACAGACTCCAGCATCTCTACGACATCCTCACTGACCTCTTTACTCTGTAAACGGGAGGGGCTTCCGATATGTCCTCCTTTGGTTCTCGTGCGAAGACTCTTGCTGAAGCCTGGATCCAGCATCAGCCGTTTACCAATGATGCTCTTGCTCAGCGCGCTTAGAAGGAAGCCGCCTGTACTGCCATCCTTATGACTCGTCTTCCCCCTCACCTTCAGAGCATTCGTGCTCAGGTCCTGGCGTCCTCTACCACACCCTCTTTTTCTGATGTGTGCTCCATGATTCTCCGAGTACCACCTCCTCCAGATACTACGGCTCCTCCGACACTTCTTCAGCAGGCACCTCCGCTTCTACCCTTCCCTCCTCCTCCTTCTACTCGGGGGGGGGGGGGTCGTTCCGGCTCTCGCGGCCATGGTCGTGGTGGCCGGGGTCGGCCGAAGTGTTCATTCTGTGGCAAAGACGGTCATCTCGAGGCAACCTGTTACAAGAAAGTTGGCTATCCTCCTCGCCTCGCGGCTTCTGTTGCTACCGATGCTGGTCCTCCTGATCTTGAAAGTGTCCGTCTTCAGCTCCAGCATCTCCAGGGCTTGCTCCATCCCCCATCTGCCTCTGTTGCCTCCGTCTCCAACACAGGTACCGCTTGTCTCTCCACCGGCTTGGGCTGGATTGTGGATTCTGGCGCTACTCATCACATTACTCCACATCGCCCTGCCCAGTACCTGAATTCCCCTTATCCACAGTGTATTACTGTGGCCAATGGCGCCCCTGTTCCCGTCTCCGGCTCGGCAGATCTTCCTCTCACCTCCTCCATCTCCCTTCGCTCGGCTCTTCACGTCCCGAGTTCTCCGTTCAATTTACTTTCTGTTGGACGACTTACTACTGATTTGGATTGTTCGGTTATATTCACTTCCTCTTCTTTTGTTATACAGGATCGGCGGACGCAGACTACCATTGGTAAATGCCGGCTGCGGAATGGGCTTTACCTTCTCGACGACTCTCCCACCATCCTCTCCTCCATTTCCTCCACAGATTGACATCGTCGTCTTGGGCATGCTCCTCTACCGGTCCTCCGGCGGGCTCTCCCGGATGTCTCTCTTACCCCCTTTAAGTGTGATTCCTGCATCCTCGGCAAGCAGCCTCGTTCATCTTTTTCTTCGCATTGTACTCGGAGCGCTGCTCCTTTTGATTTAGTCCATTCAGATATTTGGGGACCATTTAAAATTTCTAGTATTTCTGCTTTCCGGTATTTTATCACGTTTATTGATGATTATTCTCGCACTCCCTGGCTATACTTCGTGATCGCTCCGAGCTTCCTCGTGTCTTTCGGGCATTTGTCCTCGAAACCCGTACGCAATTCCACAAGACCATCAAAATCCTACGCACTGACAATGCTCGTGAGTACACTAGTCACGACTTTACTGCTTTATGTTCCGAGTTTGGGATTCTCCATCAAACTTCCTGCGCTTACACGCCGCAACAAAACGGTGTTTCCGAACGCAAGAATCGCCACTTACTCGATGTTGCCCGTTCCCTCATGCTTCAAATGCATGTCCCTAAACCGTATTGGAATTTTGCGGTCTCGACCGCCTGCTTTCTCATCAACCGTCTCCCTTCCTCTATTCTCAACTACGCTACTTCGTTCAACATCCTCTTTCCCTCCGCTGAAGCCTTTCCTCTCCCACCTCGTGTGTTTGGTAGCCTATGTTATGTCCACCGTTTGGGGCCTTCATCAGATAAGTTAGATCCCCGGGCCGCCAAGCATATCTTTGTTGGTTATTCTCGCACCCAAAAGGGGTATGTCTGTTATTCTCCTGCTACACGCAAGATCTCCGTTTCTGCTGATGTCACTTTCCGCGAGGATCAACCATTCTTTTCTGCTCCCTTACCTGACCATTCCCCACCTACACCTCCCTTCATTCCCCGCCCGGTCATTCCTGCCACTCCTCCACTGCCTGTCATTCCCTATCCACCGCCTGCCGTTCCCTCCAAACCACCAGTTATCCGTGTCTACACTCGTCGCTCTACCCCTTCCGTTGCCCCTTTGTCGTCGGTCTCTACCATGGATACTCCGCATCCGACTGATCAGGTATCACCTTCCACTGCTCATCCGCTGGCCAACTCCGTCTCTCTTCATCGCCTCTCTCCCCATTTACGCACATTGACTACTTCTCTCTCTTCGGTTGCTATTCCTAATTCTGTGCAGGAGGCGCTTCAACATCCCGGCTGGCGAGCAGCCATGAAGGAAGAAATGTCTGCTCTCTGGTCTAACCAGACCTGGTCTGTTGTTACTCTTCCACCGGGTCAGAAACCAGTTGAGTGCAAATGGGTCTTTGTCATCAAACATGCTGCCGATGAGACCATTGACCGTCTAAAGGCCCGTCTTGTGGCTCGCGATTTCACTCAACAGGAAGGGCTCGATTATGAGGAAACGTTCTCTTCGGTGGCAAAGCTTAATAGTGTTCGTGTCCTCATCTCTGTTGCTGTCCATCGCCGGTGGCCTCTCTTTCAGCTAGATATCAAGAATGCCTTCTTGAATGGGGACCTACAGGAAACCGTCTACATGCAGCAACCGCCCGGGTTTGAGACCACGGGGGAGTTTCAGGTCTGTCATCTTAAAAAGGCTCTATATGGTCTCAAACAATCTCCGCGGGCATGGTTTGAAAAATTCAGCAAGATCCTCCGTGCGATTGGCTTCACTCGGAGCTCGGCCGACTTCTCGCTCTTTACTCGTTACCACCCAACAGGAACTGTTATTCTGTTAGTTTACGTCGATGACATTATCATTACTGGAGATGACTCTCAAGGGATACAAGCAGTCAAAGTCCATCTAAACTCAGTCTTCCAGACCAAGGATTTGGGACCCCTTCGCTAATTTTTTGGGCCTTGAGATTGCCAGAAGGCCAGATGGGCTCACTCTCTCTCAACGAAAATATTGTCTTGACCTTCTTCATGATGCGGGTCTGTCTGGCTGCAAGCCCAGTGATACTCCTATGGATGTGAACCACAAACTGTGTGCCCAGGCCTCTGACTCCGATCTCCTTCTTCAGAATCCTGAATATTATCGACGTTTTGTTGGAAAACTGATATATCTCACGGTTACCAGACCGGATATCTCCTTTGCTGTTGGTCTCGTCAGCAGATACATGCACTCTCCTCGAAAATCTCATCTTCATGCAGTGGAACGAATTCTCAGGTATCTGAAAACCGCTCTTGGTCAGGGACTTGTCTACAGGACCTCCTCTTCTGCTCCAACATTGGTGGCATATTCGGATGCCGACTACGCTGACTCTCTTGATGACCGGCGATCTACGAGTGGTTTTTGCACTTACCTTGGAGGACATCTTGTAACTTGGCGAAGTAAGAAACAAGCGGTCGTTGCTCGCTCTTCAGCTGAGGCAGAGTGTCGGGCAATGACATCAGTTGTATCAGAATTAACATGGCTTGAGAGTCTTCTTACTGATCTGGGTGTAAAATTACCATCACCGGCTCTTCTCCTTTGTGATAGTCAAGCCGCCATACACATCGCAAAGAACCCGGTCTTTCACGAAAGGACGAAGCATATTGAGGTCGATTGTCACTTCATCCGGGAAAAGATTCAAATGCAGAAGCTTGCGTATGCGCCAAGCTTGGACAAGCACTGATAAAATAATGTCTTGGAGTGTTAAAATAGCCTATGTAAAAGGCCCATTATTGGGCCCATTTATTGTTTTATCTTCTCTCCTCTTTTAGTCCCACATCTTGTATAGTATTTTCTTCTCTCTTCCTCTCCCTATATATTTGTATTCTCTCCTTGTATTTACATACACATGCAATACATATAAGTTTTTGAGCTCTCTCAACAGTTATGAAACGTAAACATTGAGGTGGGGTAATTGTAATTTCAAAAGTTAGAGTGGTGCAAGTTGTAATTACACAAAGTTCGAAGGGAGGTCCTGAAGGGGAATCAAAACCGTTCATTTTTTACAGATCAACAATCGTAGTAGTTTTTGTTCTTGTCATTTTTTGCGATTGTAATTTTATGTATTTTTGAGTTGGACGTTTGACCAATCATAGCCGTATGTTGCCCCCATAGGAATCTATAAATAGAGGGTGAGAACTTCCATTTTAGACATTGAAGATTGGAGCCTAGAAGTCCAATCCTTGATCATTTCGGTATCGAAGCCGACATTCCGGGTGCGAAGCTTAGGAATCTCCCACCCCTTGCCGCCCACCACAATTCTCCCCCTTGTTCCCCTATCTAGTAGCCGACCTCGTTCCCCTCCTCCTCTTCCTGTAACAGCAGCCGATCAAAAGGCCCCTCCCCCATTACTTTTTGTGGAGCCACCACCGCTCCTCCCCCCTCTACATAGCCGGCAACCACCCTTCCATCCTACCCCTTGCCGTGGAACCATCCCACCTTCCTCCTACCAAAACAGCCGGCCATCCCCTCCCTCCACCTGCTATTCAAGAACAGCCGGCCGACAGATTCCATTGGCCATCCCACCCTTTACCAGTTATTCAAGAACAACCGGCCAACATATTTCACTTACCCTTCCAAATCACTGCCACAATACAACCGACCTTCCAGCCACCTCCCCATCCACTTTTCGTATAGCCCCTCCCTCCAAATCCTCATAACCGCCCCCCCCCCCCCCCCCCACCGTCCGTCTCCGTGATCGCCGGAATCATTTCATGGTCTCTCCCGGTGACTCCCCATCATCCCCATTCCATTTCCACTAATTTTAGGTTTCCGGCGATCACCGGAAATTACCTCCGGTCACCACCACCACTGGACGCCTCTCCAGAGACCACCTTCGGCCAACTCCGGCCAGCCACCAAACCACTACCCCATAACCTCCATGACTCCCTCATCCCACCACATATAACTCCCAAGTAACCACCCACCATTCCCTTGTTGACCACTTAAGCCACTCACACATTTTCCCACAATTTCAGCCCATTTCCCCCTTAATTTTCTCCCTCTCACATCCCCCCCCATTCTTCAGGTGGAGCCACAGAGTTCTCCCAGCCACACAATTCTCCCCTCATACAACAGGTCAACTCCCCGCTTCCTAAATTCTCTCCCATCCACCCAATTTGCCTACTTACCAATACCTTATTCCCATATCCCAGCCGGCCTTCCCTTTCCAACCTTGAAAACCCACGTGGAACCACCTATCCTCCCAACTTCTCCTCCAACATAGATCCCCTTCTCCTCCACCAACCAACAGCCCTACCTGGCTTACTTCCCCAACTGGCCATCACTTGCTGCAGAAGCTTCCTGGACAGCAATTACAACTTCCAAACTTCACCCAGCTGCTGTCCAGGATACGTTTTCACCTACTAGCCAGCCCCATGCAGCCCGGACAGCCTCCTGCAGCCTTATTGGAACCTGAATCCAGCCCCAGGCAGCTTTTCTGGCTACTCCACAGCAGCCCCCTGCAGCCTGGACAGCCTCCTGCAGCCTTATTGGAACCTGAATCCAGCCCTGGGCAGCTTTTCTGGCTACTCCACAGCTCTCCAAATACACCTCCACTTTTATATTGTGCAAGTTCAAGGTGTGTTTGTCAATTTCTTTATGATGGAGTCTTGTGTTTAAACTCTACTGATGAGATAATATTTTGTAAGTATTGCTTCAGTTAATTAAGTCTTTGTAATTTTTATTCAACTAGTCGTTTGATTTCACGCACTCCCGTGCTTGTACTATCTCACGTGTTTACATATTTAAAACTTTTAACTCTTTGCGGTTAATCAAATTAATATTGCTTTATAAATATCAATTGTTGCAAGTAAATCATCGGATCTCATGTGCGGTTGCATATAGGAGTTTTCTTATATATATTAAACATAACATATAAGAATAACTTCTCATAATAAACACAACAAAATATCGTTATTTCTTTGAATCCATTATGCTATGTTGCACGGGGACGAGATACAAGATAAAAACAATATGAATACGAGAAACATGATTTTCAAAAAACCTAGGATATAAGATACGTTTTTGAAAATTCCAACTATGTAAATATAAGTTCAAATTAATATGTAGGCTTGCCTGACATTCACGTATTCTTTATATTTTTTTTCATCATTATATTTCACCTATCATATATTAAATGAAGACAAGGTTTATGTGCCACAAAACGTATCGTATCCTAAATATTAGTTGTGCTTAAAAGTATTTAAGTAATTGAATCACACCATTTATCATTCAATATTTTCTTTCATGTCTTTCTTCTGGTCACCCTCGCTAGACCCATATTTTTTGGTCATTTTCGAGCATGCTCAGGCGTCTTCGGTAGTATCTGTGAGTATCAATTTTTTGTTAATCTAAAATAAAAGAAAAATTTCAAGAGTTTCAGGGACGTTTTTGAGAGTTTCTATGAGTCTCCTGACCTTGAAACATTTCAAATACGATAAATAAGGTCACTGTAAGTATCTGTGCTTCGTAGCTATTATGAATAACCTTGTGCATTGGCCACAAAGCCAAAGTGTTCAATAATACTATACAAATTCTATATTTCCATGATATGTATACATAATTTTACAATATATATTGTAGTTAAGTTACTGTGAAGACCCAAATTTCCGGGCTTCCCAAATGATACGAGAATTGAACATGTTTTCAATAAGGTCGCAGCATCACAGTACAAAGAGCATGAATATCGAAAATTTTATTCATTCATTTGTTTATTTAGATCCGATTAAAAAGAGACTACGAGTATTCATCTATACTCAATACAAACATCAGAATCAGAATTGGTACACGAGGCTTTGCGCCTTTCCTGAGCTTCGTCGACTCTTCCAGCGGAAACCCTTTCCGAGCACTAGGAGTGACTCCTGTTCACTAAAAAAATGGGTCCACAATGGGTTAATTATAAAAATTATGACTACGTGAGAAAAGTATTTCATGAAGCGTTATACATGCAAACAATGATGATAATAATAATATGCATACAGTACAATAAATCATTTAATTCAATTACTCTCAATACTGAATCTTAACCCCTTAATTTTAGTTACATAAAATATGAAATGCTATGTCAATGCAAACTTGAATTGGGCCCCACCCCCCAAAGGGCATAATTGTAGGCTCACTCCTACCGGTGAATCCATCAGTAGATGCCTCTACATCATAGGATTCAAAGCCATCACATTTCCCTATGCAGAGTTTTAATTTAATTATTATCTTGTCGTGAAATAGGAGTTTAAATAAAAGTAATCCCCTCAGAAATATATATCGCTTCAATGTTTTTACCTCACACATATTTTATTCCATAGCGATATCTTAATGAGTTAAACTCATATGCACATGCATTGCTTATTTCAGAAAGTAAAACAGTAATACCAAAGAAAATACGGATTAAACATAATCCAAGAAATAAGAAACTCACCACCACCTTTCCTTTATCCACATTCTTATTCACATTGCCGCCACGGTTATCTTGTGACGTCATCATCTTATTTTTGGGTCTCGGGAGCCACTGAAATTGTACGAACTTTTATTTGAGTTGCGTCACTTGATATTCGTAGTGTTAATGTTTTAAAAAGACGTTTAAAATCCTTTAAAAATCTGAACGTCAAAAATAAAAGATAAAAAAATGTCTAATCAAAACAGTCCTCAATTGAGACTGTGAATCTCAACCTTAGCCGCCCAAACAACACAAAATAGCCAAAAACGACTCTTAAATAGCTCAAAATAACCTCAACATGGAAATCCGTATCAAAATGCTCATAAAATAATGTGAAATGCCCATAAAGGAATCCACTAAAAATAGCCACATAAAGGTAAAGAGATGACCAAAATATATAATAAAATATCCCTAAAACAATTTACAAAAATCCAAACCAAGGCCGGCTACACCCTAAATGCAGCAAAATAATATTAAAAGTGTAGAGAGAGGATAAAAATCAAACCAGTAAAAGGAGGAGAGGAGAAGGGCAGTGTACAACAACTACACAAAAGGCAGCTACAGGTTTTGCACAGTAGCGGCACAAAAAGCTCCGGAGCAGTAGCAACTACACGAGAGCAGCTCGGGAGAGAACAACAGCTCGGGGCAACAAAAGGGAAGTAGCAGCAGCAGGGAGCAACAACCCTAACAACGGCTCAGCAGGTTCGTCGACATAGAAGCAGCGACGACACAACAAGATCGACGACACAGAAAGATCGATACAACAACGAGAGCTTATAGGCACAAAGAAAGAAGGAGAAGAAGAAATAGAAGTAGAAGAAGATGGAGTTGATGATGAAGAAGAAGAAACAACAACAGTTAATCGCAGGGCAGCGATAGGAAGAAGACGACGGAAATCGCAGAAGCAGAACAACGCTGAATTGAAAGTGTGGGAAAAGCAGTGGCTCGGGCTCAATATATAACAGAAAAGCGGCCAGTGACAACTAAAAGCCAAGCACCGCTCCAGATGTCTCCAAACTAAACCCAAAGCCCCAACCAACCAACACCTAAACACAGCCAGCACACATTCTAGCCAACACACATTTCAGTCAGCACAGTTTTAAAGTAGTCAACATATTAATCCAACCAGCCCACTTGATATTGCTATTAGCACCCCCAAATAAAAGAAAACAAATGTAACAAAAAGAAAAAAAATCAAATTCGTCAAAATAATTCGCAAAAAATTTAATTTGCCTTTGTTCATCATCGGGAAAATAAATCGAATTGAGTTGGCGAAATATTTAGGATGTTACAACCCTTCCTTTTTTAAAAGAGTTTTCGTCCTCGAAAAGATAAAGATAATTATGTCCAATTGCTTTCCTCGGATCTTGATCCTTGCGGAACGTCGCGTTATTCTCGAATCTCGTGATGACGTTAACTAGAATAAACTTAAAGGTTCATATACGTAGGGTTTAAATTAATTATGTTACATTCTTAACTTGTTATGACTTCGTACTGTCTATGATACGACACAAATTATTGAAACCGTTTCCCTCTGATACCAATTTGTGAAGACCCAAATTTTCGGGCTTCCCAAATGATTTGAGAATCGAACATATTTTCAATAAGGTCGCCACATCACAGTAAAAAGAGCATGAACATCAAAAATTTTATTTATTCATTTGTTTATTTACATCCGATTAAAAATAAACTACAAGTATTCATCTATACTCAATACAAACATCATAATCGTAATTGGTACATGAGGCTTTGCGCCTTTTCTGAGCTTCGTCGACTCTTCCGGCGGAAACCCTTTCCTAGCACTAGGAGTGACTCCCGTTGACTAAAAAAAATGGGTTCACAATATGTTAGTCATAAAAAATATGTGTATGTAAGAAAAGTATTTCATGAAGCGTTATACATGCAAACAATGAGGATAATAACAATATGCATACAGTACAATAAATCATTTAATTCAATTACTCTCAATACTGGATCTTAACTTGCCCCTTAATATTAGCTACATAAAATAGGAAATACTCCGGTAATGCAAACTTGAATTGTGCCCCGCCCTCAAAGGGCGTAATTGTCGGCTCACCCCTACCGGTCAATCTATCAGTAGATGCCTCCACATTATAGGATTCGAAACTATCACATTTCACTATGCAGAGTTTTAATTTAATTATTATCATGCCGTGAAATATGAGTTTTAATAAAAGTAATACTCTAAGAAATATATATCGCTTTCATGTTTTCCCTCGCTCATATTTTATTCCATAGCGATATCTTAATAAGTTAAACTCATATGCATATGCATTGTTTATTTCGGAAAGTAAAACAGTAATACCAAAGAAAATACTGGATTAAACATAATCCAAGAAATAAAAAACTCACCACGGCCTTGCCTTTATCCACATTATCGCCACGGTTATCTTGTGACGTCATCCTCTTATTTTTGGGCCTCGGGAACCACTGAAATTGTACGCACTTTTATTTGGGTTGCATCACTTGATATTCATAGTGTTAATGTTTTTAAAAGACGTTTAAAATCCATTAAAAATCCGAACGTCAAAAATAAAAAACAAAATAAATGTCCAATCAAAACAATCCTCAACCGAGACTGTGAATCTCAACCTTAGCCGTCCAAACGACACAAAATATCCAAAAACGGCTCTTAAATAGCTCAAAATAAGCTCAACATGGAAATCCGTATCAAAACGCTCATAAAATAATCTGAAATGCCCATAAAGTAATCAAAAATAGCCACATAAAGGTAAAGAGAGGACCAAAATATATAATAAAATATACCTAAAACAATTTGCAAAAGACCAAACCAAGGCCGGCTACACCCTAAATGCAGCAAAATAATATTAAAAGTGTTGCGAGAGGATGAAAAGCCAAACCAGTAAAAGGAGAGGAGAAGGGAAATGTAGAACAACTACACAGAAGGCAGCTACAAGTTTTGCACAGCAGCGACACAAAAAGCTCAGGAGCAGCAACAACTACACGAGAGTAGCTCGGGAGAGAACAACAGCTTGGGGCAGCAAAGGGGAAGTAGCAGCAACAGGGAGTAGCAACCCTAACAGCGGCTCAACATGTTCGTCGACACAGAAGTAGCGACAGCACAGCAAGATCGACGGCACAGCGAGAGCTTAGAGGCACAAAAGAAGAAGAAGAAATAGAAGTAGAAGAAGGAGATGAAGAAGAAGCAACAGTTAATCGCAGGGCAGCGGTAGGAATAACACGACGAAAATCGCAGAAGCAGAACAACGCCGAATTGAAAGTGCGGGAAAAAAGTGGCTCGGGCTCAATATATAACAGAGAAGTAAGCGGCCAGCGGCAAGTAAAAGCCAAGCACCGCTCCAGATGTCTCCAAACTAAACCCAAAACCCTAACCAGCCAACACCTAAACACAACCATCACACATTCTATCCAGCACACATTTCAGCCAGCTCAGGTTTAAAGTAGTCAGCATATTAATCCAACCAGTCCACTTGATATTGCTATTGGCACCCCCAAATAAAATAAAGCAAATGTAACAAAAAGAAAAAATCAAATTCGTCAAAATAATTCGCAAAAAATTTAATTTGTCTTTGTTCATCATCAGGGAAAAAAATCGAATTGAGTTGGCGAAATATTTAGTGTGTTACAACTTACAATTACTATATCAACAAATTAACTATGAACACTTCTAAGCACCATAGCAAGCATGACTGAGCAACAAATATACCATCTCAAGCACTATAAAGGCACCAGAGGTACTTTATTCACTCACCATTACTTGCTACAATTGTTAGCATTTCTATGCAAACAATTAATCTGTAAAGTAGTAAGAATAGTAATATTATCAGCTATTAATGTAACTAGTGTCACAAATGTTTTATCTATGTAAGATTTACAAAAATCATCTTATACAACATTATTCATATTATTGTTCTGAGCGTCGAGAGACGCGTACTAGGGCAGGAGCCTCGATTGGTCGCTTTGAGTACTATGGGCCTATGGAAGAAGATACAGTTGGTGGGCCGAGCAATATCAAGAGCGTTAGTACGAGATACGTGGGATGGGTCATGCGAGAGGAGTTGCGCGAGTTGTTGAGCTCAACGACAGAGGCTACGCGAGAGGAGTCACATGCCTTTACATCTTTACTGTTATCGTTGGGGTGTCGCACGAGGTGACCTCTACACGAGTTATTGCTGCGAGTGGCGCAACGAGGAGCGATGGTGTCGCGAGACATCGCTCGAGGAGGAATACTGGATTGAGGCAGGATCACATGAGTGGATGCTACGTGGTGATCTAGTGTATTGAGCTTGACATGTGCGTGTTCGAGCAAAAGTTTGTTCGGGGGTATGAATGAGAGCAACAAAAAACTTCCGCGTGCGCGCACACACACTCAATATACTAGATCGAGGTAGGATCACATGAGAGGCTTGGCATGTGCATGAGCGAGTACGAGTCAGTTCGGGGGTATGAATGAGAGCAACAAAAAACTTCCGCACACACAAACATAGTACTTGATCGAGGTAGGATCACATGAGTGGATGCTACACGGTGATCTAGTATATCGAACTTGGCGCGTGCTTGAGCGAGCAGGAGTTAGTTCGGGTATGAATGAATGAGAGAAACCCAAAACTTCTGCGCACGCGCGCTCACACACACACAATATGAACATACTCCTTGTAAAACAACTCCCTCTATATACTCCAGGTGTAATATTATCTTAAACTTTCTCTGAAAGTTCCCCCATATTGTGATGAAGTTTGAAGTTTGATCATTACAATGACTCCTCGGTCATAGAATTACAACATCTGTCTTTTCCATGAGAGTAATACTTACTTGCAATGTGCTATCAATGATATGTGACACGAAAGTACTACTCCATGCTCCATATGTAGTTATCAACTTTAGTATCCGCCCTCTGTCCACTCAACTCTTTTGGCCTGGGTTCATCCAACTGTTACTCCAATGGAGCTACGACCACTCCATTACTGTGCGTTGTCTTCAACATAGTTTACTCTTGTTTGAGTTTTTTATTCTCTTATCTCATGGTCTCCACTAAGGCGCGAATGTCCTCAATGACAAGATCCATCCTCGTCATTCGGGTCTGTAATGTCGCCAGTAATTCCTTCGAGCTCTCGTGTGACTTCTTATCCTTTTTTCCTTGCCAATGCTTTTCTTTAATGTGCTCCATTTCATTGACCCTGCCATCGCCCATCACACGCTCCTTCGCTCGAGTCTCTCTCTAACACTAAATGCCACGAGACTAGAGAATTATGTCCTCAAACCCACCCGACACTTGGGAATCTTGCACTCAACACCTTAACAACTTTAGGACTTGTGCTTCTAAGTTAGTCTTTTTTACAACTGTGCAGCAAAATGTAACAATACTGACAAGAAAATGACGAAGGTTTGGAAGAGAGAGAATTCTTATTACTTCAGGGCTTCAGGACAATGTGAGTACAAGGAGTGGGGCATTTTCCTTTTATAGCCCCCACATTTTCTTACAAAGAATGGAAACTCTAAAATTCTCTAACCTATGAAATCGAACCATCTATACCATTTCTAGGTTGTTTGCATAATAAAGAATACAACATTTTAGAATGATTTATAATAACTGAGGTTTATCTATATTCTTCCGGGGCCTTTTCCACTTTCTAGAGTTCTCTACGTATTTCTAGAAGGTTCACTCCTTTCAGGACAACTGTGGTCTCTATATCCTCAACTGACCTAGACGTTAAACCCCGCATGCCTAGATGTGTCGCGGGTTGTTTAGAATCTCTAGATTTGTGATGCTTGTTCGCCCCCTTGCAAAAAAGTTCATTGAATTTATGTATTATCTTTGCTAATGAATCATCAGAATTTGTCTTTACAACTGTTCTGCAGTGGAGTATTACCAAGAGTGTCAATGCCCTTGGGTGTAACTGTGCGATTACCAACCTTGGAGGATTTAGAGTCTTATGCGCAAAAGCAATGGGAGGTTAAATCTTCATGCTGATGCTAGTTTAGTTTGGCATGCTATGTATTTTTTATGACATCTTCCATTATATTGTAAATCAGCGTTTCTTGTTACAACTCATAAATTCAGCTCAAGCAGAAAGGTTGTTAAACTTTAGTTCTTCTATGATCAGAGTTTTCCAGCGTGGGCTTTTGAGTTCAAGGTTCTCTCTTCCTGATTTATCTTCGATAAGATAATTAACAATTTTTCATAGATTAATCTTTAAAATTTGGGCTCCGCATATTTACTTAATCTTATTGAACATACCTTCAGAGAAAATGAAGATCCAAGGTTAACTGAGAACGGATTTCAGTTCCTGGTGCGTGTCATTTGACATGTTCTAGCAGTGTTCTGTAAAGTTCTGTAAGATCTCATGTATTCTTCTTTGAGCAGCTGATGGAGACAAATGCTCAGCTTTGGTACATAATAAGGGAATACATTACTACCTCTGAGGTATGAGGAGCCACTTTGGCTGTTAATATGTTTTAATGATTACATATTCTGCCATTTTACAAGGATTACGTGTTAAGAGATGAGAAACAAGTATACTTTAGTTTTCCCAGTAATATGCATCCAATGTCTCTTATGTATAGATATTGTAATGCTTTATGTTATTTAATATTTCAGGACCGTGGAGTAGATCCCGCTGATCTGATATCATTTCTTCTTGAGCTTAGTTTTCATTCCCTTGGAGAGGTACATTTTTTGCCTTAGAAGGATTCAGCATGAATATATAAGCATATTCCTGGAACAGGTGCATCTAGTTATCTTGCAATTGCAAATTGTTCGCTACATTTTCGGATTTTATGGAAGGTGATGGATTTTTCAGAATGCAATTGTTCTTACAAGGTCATGAGAGTTTTTCTTGTTCATGGGGCAGTGTACACTATACAGTGTTCTGCCTTGGTAACAGTTCGATATGCTAGGGTGAAACTAAATATGCTTTATAATGGTAGTCATTTTTTACTTCTATATATATTGATTATCAAGATTTTGTGTCATGTCTAACATTCTTTTTTTTTGAAGATAGGACCTCTTTGGGCTCAAGGTGTTTTCCTATTAGTCTAAGCTTGCAATTACAGAGCGTCGTTCTCCTGTTATGGCTCACTGATTGATAAGGGGTGCATGGCTGTGAGTGGGTGAAGTTGCTTAGGAGTTCCCTTTGACATTTCTTGGACCTAGGATTACCAATGGTGGAGGGAAGGGAATGATACTTCCGATGAGGAGCTGAGCTCGACCCATGCCATGCGATGTGGGAGGTAATCTCAATCTCAAGATGCCCTAGAGGTGTGTATTAGTTAAAGATATAGAGAGAGTGAGAGAGAGAGGGAGATAATAGGAAGGAGGAGAGTATTAGTTCTTGCTTATCATTCAATCACTTAAGTAGTGAGAGGGGAATGCTCCAAATAATTACAATTATGCCCCTCATGTAGACTACTTATGTGATGTGTGAGTAAATATGACTGCGTGAAAGTTATAAAATGTAAGAAATGAACATACACACGTCCATGGTCACATGACGTTACCCTTGGACTCATAAAATCACCTTCCCCTCGCGGATCAAGCTTGTTCTCAAGTTTGAGTAGTAGAAGGGTTCGGTTCTTCTGCACCCCTTGCATCCTCGTCGTTATCCGAGGGTTGTCAGTCCCCAACCAGAGGAGGCGTTTATTCCTATGACCTAAGGTATATGGCTTGTCGCAGTTGAGACAGAGCGCTGGAGCGCCGTTCTACTAGCTCTGCTCGTGAAAGCGTTTGAAGAGTGGGGTGTCACTGGAAACGATGCCCCCATGGGCGGTTGAAATGCCACTTTATATGTAAGGAGACGTTTCTCACAGATGTCTGCCGGATTCATGACCATGCTAAGGTCCGTCGGTGCTTCAAATTCAACGTTGAGGTGAGGTTGATTATTCAAGTTTGCAGTGAAGATATATACTTGATGTTCTCATAATATAGAGGCATCATGAGATAGTTGCATTTGAAAGTCATCCAAGTCGTCATCCGCATGCCCCATTTGATTGTGGTATATGAGGTCACCCACCGGGTTTTAGCGGCGAGGTGGCCCAAAATGCATATTGCAGTAGTGTTTGAAAGCCACCCAATTCACAATGTGTTTCTCTCACTCAAGCTGGACCTGTAACATCTCTATATTGTGCGAGAAATAAATGTATACTCCTTCATGGTCACATGACGTCACCCCGCCATAAACTCATAACATCTCCATATTGATTCAGATTTTGGGAAAAGTGCTTATTCTCCCAAATCTTTATTCTTCTTTCTTTACTCAATGATGGTTACGTGAACTCCACGCCAAAGTTTGTGATGGTGATATTTTGGCCTGAACTTGTTATTCACACAAGTAAATCATTTCTTTTACTTCCTTTTATTACTCATATATTTTGGTTTTGTATGCTAAATTGTCCTAATGAAATCATGAAACTAGAGTAAATTTAGATCACATGTGATTTCATATTTATTGGGATGTCTCTACCTGAAAATATTGGTATTAAAGCTTCTTGTGTTCACAAAAATAATCTTTGGGAATGGATCCCCAAGCTGGTATCCAGTGCATGTAGATACTAATTTATTACTTTTATGTCTTTATCTCCTTATCTTCTTTTGTCCACTGTTCTTTCCGAGTCAAATATGTTCTTAAATCTCATTGGTCAGATGTACTAATTCTTAATTTTTAGGCATATAATATGAACAGTCTAACTGATGTGCAAAGCAAAGCTATCGAGGATCTTGCGGACTTCGGAGTGGTGAAACTACAGCAGGTAAGTTGTTGATCCCTCAATCCCCCTGTTTCTTCTTCTTAACTGCCGCTCTCAAATATTCTTTATGTTTTGCAGGGGAGAAAGGAAAGTTGGTTTATTCCGACCAAATTGGCTACAAATCTTTCCGTTAGCTTGTCAGATTCCTCATCACGTAAGCAGGTTCTGCTCTTTCTCTTCACATGTTTCTAGAGCATATCAAGTAGATAAACATCTAAAAAACTCCCTTCAAAGTTTATATTACTGATTTTGAAGGCTTACTGATTGGCTATTTGTATAAGAATGATTTTCTATGATTTTTGTTCAGCTTTCTATTTCAAGCTTTCTATTTCAAGGACCTGTGCAAGCATTCCCACACTAGATTCATAGCCACCATATAAGATTATTATTGGCTCAACATTTTATTCACGAAGACCCAAAATAAATTATGAAACTAGGGAGCCCATCATTTGATTCACAGAGCCCAATTTAAAATTTCAAAGCAGGAAGCCCAGTTCATTCATGTTCAAAACAGAGAGGTGTGGAGTCCATCATTCTGTAATATCAGTATGAATTATTTTATGAATGTTTATGGATTCATTCTCAAATGCATTTACTTTCACGTGCGCATCAGTCGGTCTGTTTCACCAAATCCTAGCTTCAATCGTTGATCTTTCTCACGAATGAAAATTCTGCATGTAGTTTCATCCTCGAATCAAACTTGCACATTTTTCTCATCATAACCATATAATGAAGTCAGCATAAACCCGCATAGCATTTGCATCATTTCTTCAACAGGGATCTCTGACACTTATTTCATCTTGTCTTACGTGATTATAGATATGATGTAAAGACATAGCTTGTTGATTGATAAAGTTTGATTCTCACTTTCTTTGAGCATGATGTTGATATTTTAGGGTGACACACTACATTGTTGAGGTCTCTCCTTAATCAATGCTTTATTCTGAAATGGAAGTCTATCAGTTCAGTTTCTCCTTTGCCTATGGATTTCTTCATATTCTGTCTAATTTTTCTTAATGTAGGTTGAATATGATTATAGCCAGATTTGATCTTTGTGACATTTTGAATCCGAAGCAGGCCGTTCAATCAGGGCGGAGAGTGCCTTTAGCTCGCAGAAGCTCAGAGAAGGACAACTCCATCACTTTTACTCTATAACAGACTTTTAGGGAATACACATATATGAATGAACCTAATCACACATCAGAGTCATAGGAAATTACCAGTCTTAAATAATAATTTAGGCTTTCAAATGTCAAAAACTTTTGGAGCAAGTGACAGAGTCATTAGGAACTCTACAGTTAAGCGTGTTGGGAATAATTCTGGGATGGGTGAGCTCATGGGAAGTACTTGCAGATCGCCTATGGAAAATGATAAAATCACGTTGTTCAGCTTACTAGATGACGGAACCAAAATGAACAATACCTCTTATATTGTGGGTTGTATCGTCACACGCTTAACATTAGATCGTTTGGATTTTGCGGACCACCGTGTAACATTAAAATTAAGGCAAATTTCTAGTAGTGATATTTCATGCTGGACCTTTTTCTTATCTCATCAGACATTGGATTGGTGGAAAAGGGAATTGGACTTGTTTTGAGGCCTGGAAATGCTTGTAAGGGAATTCCTAATGCTAGCACTCCATTGGATCTCCTTCTTTCCTCCTTGTTTCCTGTACCTCACTGGACCAATATGAGGTGGTTTATTAATTTGATTATAGGATAAATTTTGTTTAGTGTTTGTATGACAAACTCACAATTAAAAATGCTGGCAGTTCTTTCCCAAATGTTGGAAATCATGAATTGTTGACCGATAGATTGGGGGTTGGTTAAGAGAATAATAACTTTTAAAAATCTAATTCTTCTCTCAGATAATTTGTTCACTCCTTTTCAATAGCGAATCAGGAATTAAGAGCAGCAAAAACAACAACACACATGTAATACATGGAACCAAACATCAATGAATTGATAGTAGATCAATACATCATCACCAAAATCTAAATGAAAAGGTCAGTATTGTGGAAGAACGACAAAGAGTTACTGTTAAAAGTACTAGAAAGCTTTGTAAATAACTAGAAATCATTACTTATAAGAGTAATAGTGTTGGAGCCAAGATCCCGGCCCGTAAGAGCCAATATCTCAGCTTGCAAGTTCGGACTATAGTATGACTGAAGGTTACTTGTTCACAGGCGATCATAAAAGCAGGAGAGAAAGAAAAGCACACAAGACTATTTTATTGTTTGACGAGGTGGTGGTTTTTACCTTGTGGAGGTCTCACCATGTTCCCAAGACTGTATATGAATCCCCCTCCCTAACAAAGTGTTGTGCAAGTTCGGGGGAAGGTAGGCGAGGTTGCCAAATATTTAAATGGGCGAACTTCGCGAGGTGTGAACGACCTTCCACCCATTACAATGAACTTATATTTATAGGCAAATACAAGGGGTACCTTGCTTTCAGGAGGTACCCCATGCCAGGTCAATGCGAGGCTGCCGAGTTGAACTACTGAGGTCGCCGATTTGATTTGCTGAGGTCAGCATGTTGATCTGTCGAGGTCTTCGAGTTGACCCGCACGGTCGCCGAGTTGACCCACCGAGTTCGCCGAGTTGACCCACCTAGTTCGCCGAGTTGACCCACCTAGTTCGCCGAGTTGACTTGCTGACGTGTCCTCCATGTGTATTTTTAATCTCGACGAATACGAGTAATACACAATCCCCCTTTTTTGAGCTTGGTACGAGGTTAAGAAAACAATGTAAGATCCGTAATTCGGCGAGATGGTCTTGATGATGATGTGCCAAGCTATACACGCCTCTTGTTGGTTTGTTGCCTTGATGATGATGTGCCAAGCTATACACTCCCTTTGCTGGGTAGTCGCATGATTGAGAGCGGTGTACTGGCCTAACACGGGACTTTGTAGAAGTTGCGAGCTGGGTTACTACGCGAAAGTGACCTCGATAGTCATATAAGGGGTTTTTTCTTTAGTTTTTTATTACGTAAATATTAATGATTATAAGGATGGGGAACTTTAAAGGGTGTCATTTCATTTAATATTTCCTATCAAATTAGAAAATAATTTTAATTTCGACATTGAATTGTAATTTTAGAATTTAAAATTAAAACATTAAAAATACTCATTTTCAAAATTTGTCCTAATCATCACTTAACGTAAGTTGACAGACCTTTTCGTTCAAGGTTTTATTGGTTGGTCACGCCAATAAGTTGCACAAACATGCACGGGTGACATGCGTGAAAAAAACATATGCACGCTAATAATATGCACAAAAATATAAGTTATAAACTATTACGAAGACATGCATGATACATATGCGAATAAAATTGTAAAAAAGAGCTAAATAAAGACATTTTTTGCTCCAAAATAGTATATAATACAAAGGTATGCCTCCTTATTTATAGAAAAGTGAGGAAAGAATAAAATACAATCGGTGATGTGAGACTAAATATAGGCTGCGCTGCTTATGCGGTTTGTCTGAGACAAACCGCAACACAACATAATGAGGAACAACTGAGGAAGACAACCCGACGGTTACAGAGAAAAGCAGGAAGACCGCCACCAAAGGTCGCCAGAATACCCGCAGCGGGAAGCCACCAGACCGCTGCTGCGGACAACCACCAGATCGCAATTGTGGGTTTCCACCAAACTGCAGTTGCGGGTTCCCATCAAACCGCTACTGCGGATAGACACCAGGCCGCTGCTGTAGGATGCCACCAGACTGCTGCTGCGGACTGCTACCAGATCGCACCTGCGGGTTGCCACCAGACCACAGTTGCAGGTTCCTTTCAAACCGCCGCTGCGGATAGACTCCAGGTCGCTGCTGCATGATCCCACCAGATCGCTGCTGCGGATACTTCCCAAACCGGCATGACAACTACGAGACAGACCGCTTGTCCAAACCGCCAGATCGTAGAATAGACAGACCACTGCGACAATAATACAGACCGCCCGGTCTCCACAGGTTCCAACACTCCCCTCAAGCTGGAGCATATATGCCAACCATGCCCAGCTTGCTACAAACTTCCGAGAATGTGGTAATTTGCTTGATGAAGAAATCAGCTAGCTCATTATCAGAGGTAACACACAGAGTACAGATGTGATCCTTCAATATCTCTTCTCTGATAAAATGACAATCTACTTCAATATGCTTCGTTCTCTCATGAAAGACTGGATTTCTTGAAATGTATATGACTGTCTTATTGTTACAGAACATCAGTAGGGGATGATCATAAACCTCTCCCAAATCAGGCAAGAATGTCCGTAAGCACTTCAGCTCGCAAGCAGTCATAGCCGGGTCCCGGGGGTGTGCTGTGCGAGCACCGTGCAGTGCAGGATCGTGTGGCTGCGAGTGCATCAGATCTCGCGCGCACATATCTTAAAGATGTGCACGCATCTCCGCGCGAGATCTGATGCACTCGCAGCCACACGATGTCGCACTGCACCGTGCTGTGCAAATCCCGCACAGCACACCCCCCGGACCCGTCAGAGCCATACTTTTATATTCAGCTTCCGCACTTGACCTGGAAACTACATCCTTTTTCTTGCTCTTCAGCTGACTAGATTACCTGCAACGAAGGTACAAAAACCAGACGTAAACTTTCTATATTTCTTATCATCTGCATAGCTAGCGTCAGAACAAGCCTCAACCTTCAAATGTCCTCTTTTCTGAAACAAAAGCCCTTTTCCTTATGCACCTTTAACATACTTTAGGATCTTTAGAGCTGACTGTAGATAACATTTCTTGCGGGCTTGCATAAACTGGCTCACTCTTTCAACTGCATAACAAATATCCTGTCTTGTGACTGTCAGATAAATGAGTTTACCCACAAGTCGTCTGTATCTGGTGACATCTTCAAGAAGAGGAGAATTCTCACTCCAGCATTTGTCTTCTCCAACCGACATAGAAGATCGAGCAGGTTTAGCCCCAATAAGACCCGTCTCTTTCAAGAGATATAAGACATACTTACGCTGTGAAAGAACAATAAAACCTGATTTTCGGGATATCTCAATCCTCAGAAAGTATTTAGGAGACCCAATATCCTTGGTAACAAAATGCTAAAGCAAATGCTTCCTTGTCATGTCAATATTGTAACAACCCGATTTTTCGTCATAAGTAATAATAATAATTTTAATAAAATTATTAACCAAAGTCATAACCCCTCTCATTTAACCCGACCCCCCCTTCTTTTATTCCCTCAAACCCGCACCTGTCGGCCTAGGTTTTTCTCTCTCGTCTCCCGCTGCTCTCCCGCGCGCCGCATCGCCTGCCTCCAATCGCTCCCATACCTCCCGTCGCCGCCTTCTCTCGCTCTGGCCGACGATGTCCTCTGCTCCAGGGGTCAGCTCCGCCTCTTGCGCCTCTTCCTTCTCCTTCTTAAGCTGTGGACAACTCCGGGAGTTCGACAACCTCTTCTCCTCTCCATTTCTGGAGGCCGACATCATTATCCACTCCCCTCTCCTCCTCCAGCAGCCGCCTCTTCTCCCTCCAACAACCCTAATTTTTGCCCGTCTTCTTCGATTTGGCCGAAATCTGCAATAAAGCAGTTAGGGTTTGCCGGGTGGGCCCAAATTTGGCTCCTTGAACCCGATTTTGACCTCCTTGGGTAAGAAATCTCTCTTTTTTCCTCTTTTCAGATTTTATTGAGATTAATCGTTAAATTTTTGCTCTCCAAATAATTTTTTTGTGTCGACCTAATTTACGTTCGACATATACTTGATTAATCCTTGTTATATTTGTGATTTCCGACATCGTTCGTCACGTCAATTGACGGTTCGTGAAGGAAGTCCTCTCCTAATTAGGGTTTTTCCCTAGCCGAGCGCCGCCAAGTCTCCGTGTCCGCGTGCGAATCTCTTCTCCCCTCACTTTTGAGGGAGGTAAATTTCTTAGCCGTTCTTGATTTAGCTATGTATCAAATCATGCCTTTGTTAACGTAATGAATCATGCTTTGTCTTTTTCGTTGTTCATATACAAGTCCGATTAGGGTTTCTAAATCCTGCTTGGGTCGCTTAGCCGCCTCCGCCAGATCAGCCTCCTTCAGACAAGTAGAGATCTCTCTCTCTCTTGCAAACATTGAATTTTAATTACTTGCTCTGTTCTTATGATTATACGAATTCACTCATGTCTGTTTGTGATGTTATATGAATTGAAGTATCGATGTTATTCCGACAAGTTAATGTCTTAGGGTTAATATATTTGGAATGCCACGAGATTATGATCGCAGTTAATTTTACTTGAATATTTCACCGAGATAAACGATTTTTCGTTGATGTATATATTCGACGTATGGTGAATCGTTTGGGAGTTATTAGTTATTTAAAAATATTATATTGACAAATTATTGAGGATTGCATGAATTGTATTTTTTGGATTTTATACATATATGAATGGTAACTACATTGATGGATTTTGTTTCCCTTCTAGATGAATAATTTGAGAGTCGTTTAGAACGTTAATCACGAGCAATATTGTCACGATAGATAATTAAACGAATTCTGATTAACAAGTATTGTGATGGTGATTTGATATATCATGCTCGTAACACACATTTTTTACTTGATAATACTTGGGTCAGAGATGGTTTTTACCCTATGTGAGTACTCGATATCTCCAATCCGACACATGTCAACTTAATCTGCAAACTCAATAATTCTTAGTGATATTATGACCTTACCCTCTCGAACCGCGTGGCTTATCTTAAACTCATTGTTTAGGTTCTTTTTGTGTCGTCGAGTCTGTTACGGATGTCTGTTGAGTGATACCTAATTCTTTGTCCTCGATCGCTCACTTTATTATTCTTGGTTTACGTAAAAAATCATCTAGTGTATGAGTTCTATAACAACATGAAGGTATAGTTGTTAAGCAAGTCCTTGAACTGTAGAGTTACTGAGCATCAGTCTGCCGTCGTGGTGACGGAAAGCGGGTATTTACTGTTTCCGACAAGATTTGCAAGGTAGATCTGATCGTGAAAAAACCATGGACGCCCGGCAATAGCTTCTAACCCTTCATCGATCACGGGTTACAATATTTTACATGAATAATTTTAGGCTATACTCCAGAGTCAATTAATAAAAATAACTGTTCTGGTTTAGCTATTTTGGTTTGCTGGTCATTGAAATAGTTCGGCTTCATGAGAAACTGATTCACCTCTTGATTTTTCTGCTTCTGTTACTGTTCTATACTGACTCTGCCTCACCGAGTTTATTTCAATGTTCTGAAACTTTTCTTTTGAGTTTTGGAATTGCCTTAACTTTTGTCGTTAGCGCCGCCTGGTTCCTGATCCCGATCGCTTCATAAGTCCTGCTTTCCGATGATTGATCTTCTAGCCGTGTCAGGTTTGATGTTTTTGATTCATTTTTTTTAATGTCAGATGTGTTCTTTATGTGATTAATTATAAACTGTGTAATATACATGATACAACTGCTAGGCTATTAATTACTTTGTACTAGAATTTGATTTGTTGAGGTATGTGACCCTCTGGTGAATCATAATTACATGCAATTTGTATCAGTGCCCTATTAAAAACATGATTTTACAATAAATTTACATGTGTATTTAAAAACTCTCACCGTTTTAAAATCTAAAATTTCCTAACATAAAAATAAACTATTTTTACTTAAGAATAATTATTTTAAAAAAAACATTTTCAAATTGTTGCATCTCCTTAGCAGACAGACTTTTGTTCCGTCATGCCTGTGAATCACGGCCCCGCCCGAAAGCACTAACTTTTGTGAAAATGGGTCGTGACAAATACCCTTACTATCATCCCCTGTAAGAATGTTCATCCACATTGTTGCTTTAAAAATATTAGACCAGGAGAGTGTTTTGTGACATGAACAAAGAGTGATCTGAGCGCTCCGAACAATCCCAACAACAGAAATGATAACATGTTGAACTTTTACAAACCAGAAAATGTTGCTTTGCATTTAGACCAGAGATAGATTCCCTCAACTACACATTGAGACTCACCTTGAGCAACTTACAAAGGAGGCACTCTATATATCTACGGACTCATTCAAATCACCATAAAGAAAAACTTCTTTCATTTCAACTGAACATTTCACAATCTTTTTGGAAATGACACATGGAAAAAAGAACACAGATTGTTAGTAATCCGAGCATCCGAGAGAAAACGTGTCATCAAGTAAAATACACACCTTAGGTTTGCGTAAGCCTATGGCAACAAGGAACTTTGTAACGATCAAATAGTAACCATCGGGGAGAATTTGATCACAAAAGACCCAGCGACAGCTACCACATCAGTGCTGGGGGTAAGAAAAAGATTCCAGTACCCCGTTCAGTGAGGAGTGTTCATATCTTCATCCATAGCAGCTTTCCAATGGGGGATTAACAAGAGCGTCTTGATAGAAGGCTAACGAACATTTGCGATTAAAGCAAGAAAGAGCAAAGCTCTGAGGTAAGGAAGGAGACAAACAGGCATATCATAAGGAGACCTCAGCCCGATAGAGGATGTTGAGTGCATGATCGAACACCTTTCCGAAGAGCAATAGAAGATCAAGGTCTGTCTTGTCTAACATATCAAGTTCCATCCGAAGGAGAGTTATGGGCCTCGGGAGTTGTTGGCAGTGCGACCTATGAAGCGCAGAGATAACTCCCCGATGGTAGCGAAACCGTACCTGATTACATATCCGGTACGGTACATACCGTTACTCGATGGATACACTATGTGAGACACTTGGACTTTGCACATCATTCTGCATACTATGATAGAAGCCTGTTTTTGTAGAGTAAATAAATGAGTGGCTCTATGTTAAGAATCGTTGGTACGTCCAATTAAGTTGTGTATTTGTACGAGTATGTTTCCGTATCGGTACGTTTGTGTTACAGTCGTTTATTGAACGTGTTGATTGAACGCAAGAATTAACAAAGAGCTAACTGTCTTTAGACTAACCAGAGATTGTAGATGTTATGTCCAACAATGAAGTTGATCTCCACAATGAAGAAGAAAAAAAAAGACTGAAACGTAACTTAAGTTTTATTTTAGCTCTTTGGGTTAAACATATAAGATGTTAAATTCATATTTATGAATGCTTAATGTTTGAAAACTTCATGGTATGTTTCATTGATTTGTGAACTCTGTACTTCAATGTTATGTTTATTTTAATGTTTCGGATGTTTTGAACTATTATTGCACTTGTTTGATATAACATATATATTATATTTGTTTATAGTATAACGTATCATGACATATCCGTATCATTGTTTTAAAATTTTGTCACAACATTCGTCGCAACCTAGTAAGTATCGTATCCAGTATACCCGTTGGCGTATCGGTGCTTCCTATGGCAGCGAACTCAATAGAATGATAGCAGAGACAGGAGGGGAAGAAAGAAGTGTAGGATCATGGAAGAGGTGCCAAACACTAAGGGCACTCCTCAGAATCATCAGAAGAAAGAATGAATAGAGGAGGTGAAAAGAATGAAGCATCCTCAAAAAAAGTGACATCTGCAGAAAATATACTGTTTCCGAAGAAAACGGGATCATAACACGAAATCCTTTATGTGTTGGACAATGACCCAATAAAGATGCATTTTACAGACCGAGAAGAGAGTTTGTCATGACCAGAAGAGGGAGTGGACAAACGCTGTACATCCAAAAACACGAGGAGGTAAAGAAAACAATGTCGCATCAGGATACAAGACAGAAAATGGGGTCTTGTCATTGAGAACTGAAGACAGAACTCGATTAATGAGAAAACAAGAAAGAAAAACGGCCTGACCCCGGTAAGAGCGAGGAACACCCATATGAGTGAGAAGGCTACGAGACACATCCAAAAAATGGCGATTATTACGTTCAACAACGTCATCTGTTGAGAAGTGTAAGGACAAGTAGTTTGATGGACAATGACATGATGCAAACAAAATAATGTGAACGGATGACTAAGATACTCCTTATACTATCAGTGCGAAGAATTTTAATATGTGTATCAAATTGTGTACGAATCTCATTATAGAATGCAGTAAAAACAGTAAAAATTTCAGAGCGGTCTTGCAGCAAATACAATCACACACACCGAGAGAAATCATCAATAAAGGTAACAAAATACAAGCTACCCCTACCAATAGTCTGAAGGGGAGCAGGACCCCAAACATCTGAATGAACAAGGTCAAAAGGACGAGAAGAACTGCGTCCATGCTTAACGGGAAAAGTAGATCGGTGATGTTTGTCAAACTGACAAGCCTCACAATGAAAAGAAGAATCTCCCCGAGGTAAATCAGGCATAAGTTGATAAAGGATTCAAGGAGGAGGATGCTTAAGCCGAAGATGTCACTGAAGTAAAGAAGATGAGATAGAAAAAACAGAAGCATTATCAAGGCAGAATAAGCTGCCCCTTCCAGTCCCAGTAGCAATCATCTCTTTGGAGTAAAGAATCTGAAAAACATAAGTAGATGCAGTAAAAATAGCTTCGCAATTCAATTATTTTCAAAAACAGTGACAGAAAGAAGATTGCACGGAAACTGCGGGAAATAAAGAGTGTCCTGAAGCTGAAGAGAATGAGTAACATGCACCGTGTCAGACCCACAAACCGGAGACTGAGAGCCGTCTGCAATAAGAACTGGAGGTAACCGGTTACTCTTGTCAAGATATGAGAAAAGACGAGAATTTCCCGTCATATGATTAGTAGCACCAGAATCAATGAGCCACCTACCCGTAGTAGCTAACTGAGCAGCAACAGAAGTAGCAAGGGAAGTAGACTTCTTTGATGAATCAGCCGAAGCAGGACGAAGGTGAGGATGTTTGACCCAACAACGATCAATCAAGTGACCAACTTTACCACAATGAGAGCAAAGAAACTTAAAGTAACCACGACCACTAGTACGTCCACCACGACCGCCGGAGGTGTCATGACGAGCTGGATGAGCAACAATATCAAGAGATAGAGAGGGAAGCAAAAGAACGTTGAAGAAGAGTAGTAGCAACGAAAATGCGAGCGGTAGTTGCATCCAAAGTCGGAGTATTCGTCTCTCCAAGAATTTATTGTCGAATCATATCATAAGAGTCAGGTAGGCGAAGTAAGTAGCAGATAACAAGAAACTCCTGAAAGTATTTGTGTTGCTCGGCGAGATCAACAGAAAAAGGTCTATGTTGAAGAAGTTCAGCACCAAGTGTTTGAACCTCCTGATAGACAACAATATGAGTCATGACCAACCGAGCAAAAAGATCCAAATATAAAGTATAAATGCGTGAAGTTTGTGCTCCATTGGAGTACAAAGCAACAAGATGATTCCAGACAACCTTGACCGTTGAATCATGTCGAATGACAGGAAGACACTCATCAGATAAACTGTTGGCTAACCAAGTACGAACCAATGCATCATTAACATCCCAATCATCAAAGGAAGTAGAGCCAAAAGGAGGGGGATCATCAGTCAAATGATGATGCTTACGCTGTGAGCGTAACAGAAAAACAAAGGACACACTCCAGTCAGGGTAATTTGGACCCGTAAGCTTGGAAGCAGTACCCAAATTATTGGAAGCAGAAGTAGAAGTAGAGGAAAGAGAGAGGAGCGAAAAAAGTGGAAGAAGAAAGAGATGGAGTGTCCATATGAAACAAAAGCAAATCATGCGGTTTAACAGAACAAACCACGCGGTTTAACAGAACAAACCACGCGGTTTAACAGAACAAACCACGCGGTTTAACAGAACAAACCACGCGGTTTAACAGAACAAACCACGCGGTTTAACAGAACAAACCACGCGGTTTAACAGAATAAACCGCGCGAACAAAAAAGGCAAAGAACAAGCGGCCAAGAAAAGAAGACCGACAAAGAACAAGCCGCAGAAGAGGAAGAGATCTCGCGAGAAGAGAAAGAAACCCGCGCGAATACAACAACCCGCGCGAACACAACAACCTGCACAAGAAAGAAGAAGTCGCAAGAGACGCGACTAGCCAAGGGAGGGAGGGAGGGAAACCGCACGCGGTTAGAAAAAGAGGCCACGAGGAAAACAGAGCAAATGACCGATTAGCTCTGATACCATGTAAAAAAGAGCTAAATAAAGATCAATTTTATTGCTCAAAAAAGGTATATAATACCATGATATGCCCTCTTATTTATAGAAAAGCGGGAAAAGAAAAATATAACAGGCGATGTGGGTCTAAATATAGGCCGCGCGGCCTATGCAGTTTGTCTGAGACAAACCGCAACACAACACAATGAGGAACGACTGAGGAAGGCCACCCGACGATTACAGAGAAGAGCAGGAAGACCGCCACCGAAGGTCGGCAGAATACCCGCAGCGGGAAGCCACCAGACTGTTGCGGCGGACAACCACCAGACCGCTACTGCGGGTTGCCACCAGACCGCAGTTGCGTGTTCCCATCAAACCGCTGCTGCGGATAGACACCAGGTCGCTGTTGCAGGATGCAACCAGACCGCTGCTGCGAACTGCTACCAGACCGCACCTGCGGGTTGCCACCAGACCGCATTTGCGGGTTCCAATCAAACCGCTGCTGCGGATAGACACCAGGCCGCTGCTGCATGATCCCACCAGATCGCTGCTGCATGATCCCACTAGATCTCTGCTGCGGATACTTCCCAAACCGCCAGGACAGCTACCAGACAGACCGCTGGTCGAAACCGCCAGACCGCTGGTCCAAACTGTCAGACCGTTGGTTCAAACCACCAAACCGCAGAACAGGCAGACCGCTGCGACAATAATACAGACCGTCAGTCTCCACAGATTCCAACAAAAATGAAATTATAATGCAATGATGTGACACATGTTGCATCAATTCTCCCAGGGTTGAAAGAGTTCCATTCCCTCAAGATTATGATGTGACCAGCGACTCGGAAATCCAAACATCAATCTTGCAGTGCTTTGCTACCGTCATGCCGCTGAATGACCAAGACCAAGCAAACTTTTCCAATATAAGTTTGAACATGAAGCGGGGTGTGGGAAACTCGGGGCTGTGGTAGGTAGTGGGCTAGAGAAAAGATCCTTCGTTATAGCTCATGACCTATAGGCAAACTTGCTTTTCTGAAAGATGCAGAAAACCAATCTCCTATGAAAAAATATAACCCCGGTGATAAAATCCACCATGAAATTATAGTTTTTCAAGTAAACCCGTAAACTATTTGTCATAATTTAAAATATTTAAATAAAAAGTAAAAAATAGAGCATCAAAGAGACAAATATCATTGCACGATGGAGAGCGGGGATCAAAGAAACAAGGTAGCAAGCCAGTAGATTCGACATGTGGAATCATTAAGTCACATTGCATCAAAAGCTCTCCTATTAGACACCTACGAGCATCTATTATACGAAGATCAACCATCTCAATGATATCACCCTCTCGAATCAGACTAGCGCTAGAAAAATTATACGTGATCTCAAATTTACCATTTAAAATTTTCCAAATAATTCTTTAAAATGTGTCATTATGAGTGAATCTTAGGAGTTCTCTCTTTTATCACAACACGAACCCTCTTAAACATAACAATTAGTTGACAATAGAGTTCATCTGACATGTATTTACTTAGAGGATGTTGAGATGTAATAAGCATGCAATCAAAAAAATACAAAATCAATATATTGTGTTGACTCTATTGTCAAGAGCAAGCGATCAACAGACATAATATCCGCAGGATATGGGGTATGCGATTCTGGTAGCTTAGGAGAGTTAGGAAATGCGGAGATCAAACCCATACCATCTAGGATGAGTGATGTGAGACTCACAATAACTTTTCCTTTGCCCTTGTCCTTCATTGAATTTTCGTCGCGTCTATCGTCAGTCACCATCCTCTGCAGTATCAAGTAAATCATTTACTTTAGGGTTTCACCGTTAAATAGTTACGAGCGGACTCCTAAAACGACCACAACTACGACCTATAGGAGTTGCCCAGGGAAAGACTAGCTTCGGCGACTCAAAACAAAAGCAATCTCAAATCAAAATTCAGCCACTAATGATTACAATAAGGGCCACTCAACACTTCAGATATCAGCCACAACACTTCATTCAAAAGCCAAATAGGTAGTCAACAAAAGCCAACATGAGGGCAGCCATATACATCAAAAGCTAACAAAATACAGGCCACAACAGATATTAACAACATCCCTACATAAGCGCAAAGGGTTGCTAACAGCAGCTTTAAGGGCTGCTAATAGCAGCACCAAGGGCTGCCAGTAGGAGTCCAATTCCAAGGCAAAACCCCCATCAAAACAGTCGGCCAGCACCAATAAAAACAGCCGGCCAGCACCAATAAAAACAGCCATGCAAAGGGGGCAGTCAAGGTAGTCATAACAATTAGCCAACTACAAGGAATGAACAGCCAACAAAAAGGGTATGATAAAATACTATCCAAGTCCAACAACATATAACAGCTGAACCAACAAAATTTGAGAAACAGCCAGCCAACTCTAGCTGACTAGCTCAACTCCAAACAATGAGTAAATCATCAAAAGCCCCCAAAACAGAAACCCTAATTCCATTCATTTCTATGTTTAGCAAACTCACTAGAATAAGAAAGGAATAAATGGGAACGAGAATAGGGGGGGAGAGAAAGAAGGCACGGCCTGACACAAACCAAAACCAGTTCAATTCGCACGACACGACAGAGGACTGCAGCAAGGTGGCATCAAAGGCACAAGAAGGAGGCAGAAGATGTTTCCTCCTTCCCCAGAATGGACTTCAGAAGGTTCTCAGTTCGACATGAGCTCTAGGAGGCGAAAATGCAAATATCGGGAGAGTGTCAATCAAATAAATTTAAAGCCATCCACCTCTTAAGCCACAGGTCACCGCTTAAGGAATACTTCCAGTCGACAACATTTAGTCGACACAGCTTAAGGAGTTCTTCCAGTTGTCTAAGAGTTCTTCCAGTCGACAAGAAGTTCTTCCATTTGACATAGATACAACCGGCAAGTGAATATATTCGATTAATTATTGTCTTAATTGGTCCAAACTCAGCGACCGCCTCAAAATATGATAAAATATAATATGCCCAAGTCCAAAACTGGCCACAATTTCATCCAATCAGTACAAACCACCAGCCTGTCACAAAATTTCCAATTCAGCCCCCAAATAGACTCACCAAATCATAAGTCACCAAATAATAAATCATGCAGTAACAAAGGCTCCATTTGGTTCGGCGGTGGCGGATCGATTCGGCGGGTGGAAACGGAGAGTTCGAACCGGAGGGGGGAGGTGGCTGCTCCAAACGAAGCTTTTTGGGGGCGTTTCTCAAGGCGGGCGGGTGGAAACGGAGCAAACGCCGTCGGAGGTTCATTTGTTTACCCTCCTTCCGGCGGCGTTTGCTCAAAACGGAGAAGCGAAACGCCCAAACAAATAGAACCAAAATTTAACCAAAAACAAAACGAGCGTCACAAACATATTCGGAAAAGCTCGAACATCAAAATAAATGGTGTGTCGTCGAATCGACGCTAAATAATTTTTTCATCATAAGGGAAAGATTCTCATATTCAATAACGTACTTTACATATATCACAAATAACGTTCGAATCTTACAACTGACACGTCGCTAGAAAGTCTTCCTGGAGCGGGTTCAGAAAGAAACTCTGTGACTAAAGGTTGTGATGTAGTGGGAGCAAGTGAAGTAGAGGGATCAGTAGAGATGATAGAGTGAGAAGGAAGAAGCTCTCCTTCCTGGAGCTGGGGCTCAGGAAGAAGCTCCTCGGTTGAAGGGAGTGCTATGATGGAGATAGGTGCGCCCAAGGTGCTCGTGGGGGTGGTAGGACAAGGGGAATCTATGACCATAAATGTGGGGGCAATGATCAGACTAAAAATATGTCTATC
This sequence comes from Platanthera guangdongensis, assembly GCA_039583875.1. Lineage (NCBI taxonomy): Eukaryota > Viridiplantae > Streptophyta > Magnoliopsida > Asparagales > Orchidaceae > Platanthera > Platanthera guangdongensis. Next base: position 10,816,489 of record CM077152.1, read on the forward strand.
AGTACCTAAGTCTGGACTCCACTCTATGATATTGGTTCGTAAGATAGTCAGGAAAAATGTAACACTTGTGTATTCTCGCTTCAAGGTTGTTTGAAGTGCACAATCCATTCAAGTCTTGCTTTATGATAATAGAGAGGATCTCGACCTTTTTCATAAGACGTTGATCAAAGCATCCTACGTTGTTCTCTGCATGCTCTACATAGTTTTCCATTATTTGAAATGATTAACCTTAAAAAACATCTTGCAAGAAAATATTTTATTCTTTTTTAAAATTCTAAGAATAAAAGTTTTTTCACGAGAGGAAAATATTCATTGTTACAATACTTGATGTTGAAATCGAAACTTGGCTTCTTGTGGAGTTCGGACCCAAAAGGGGTAACCTCCCACCTACTTCTCCTGAAGAAGTGCACAAGACGAAAGACTTAGGACTAGGAACAGATCCTGGGCTACAACGCAGAGGTCCCACCACACACCCGGAAGATCTTAGAGCGCTTCCCCTTTCTAGCCAATGCTGAGCTGGGGCACCTTGGAGGGCACTTGAAAGCCGACCAGAAAGCCAGAGCAGGAAGAAGCCAAAAAGGGATTGCATCTTTCCAAAGGTGCCCATACAAATCTATTTATAATTTTCCAAGTCTGGTTTGTGGATAGCGAAATCTCGCCTTCTAGTTTTACTATACGCAGCCCAAAACGGTCTGCCAACAACGTAACTCCGCTGTTTGGAGAGGCTATTAGCAGGCCAAATTGGGATACATCTAGGAGAAAACTGCCGAGAGAGAGTTTACCACTCGCCTGAGGCGGCGAGTGCTTGATGAGGCCTGCACTCGCCGCCTGCCTTGACTCCGGGCGAGTGCGAGTCAAAACACCCCACTCGCCCCTTGCTTGCTCTCGGCCCATACCGCACACGAGCTAGGCGAGACCTAGACACTCGCGAGCTTGGCGAGACCTAGCCACTCGCGAGCTGGCCGAATACGGGATTGTACCCTTGAAATATCTTGTTTTTCTTTTTTTCAAAGACCTTACATTTTTTTATAAAGATCTCAATTCAAAATAATTTTACTTGCTTTTAAAACTTTTTAAAACTTAAAGCAAAAGTTTTCTTTTAAACAAATAAATTATCTGATTCATGATGATAGTGAATCAACCCAGCTCTAATACCAAACTGATGTAACCCGAGAAGAATCTCGATTTTGATTGTAAATAATAATTTTGATGCCGATTTAAATTATGGGACACATGCGAGACCTTCATGAAAATAGCATGCCGTGACCAACCTATGGTTAAGAGTCACCATTTTGAACGTGTAATAGATATGAGTTGAAATTCCATGGGCATGCAATTATAAAAATTAATGACAAAGGCAAAAGTGAAATGAAGCCAAACTATGTTATTTTAGTGATAAAATAAACAGGCAGCATAATATCACTCTAACACATCAAGCAAGAGAATGACAAAGGTATAGCTCAGATCATTAGTGACGGATCAGATCAGTCAGGCACCGATGGCAGGTGGCTGCGAGGAGGAAATAATGGTGGAAGATGCTCAGAAGAGGTTGAGGACTAACTGTAGGTGTCTGACGACAGTCGGTAAAGCTGTGTGATTGGATGTTGGTGGCAGAGGGCCGAACGGAGGCTGAGGAGGTATCTGGAGCCATTGTAGGTGTAAATAGTAACATCAAAGGCCGTCAACTGTTCTGGCGGAGTTGGGACGGTCTCCTACGACAGGGATCACCAGAGGAGGGTTCACTGGAATTCAGGGGAGTCGTTGGTGGCAGAGGCAGGTTCTGGCAGCGGCGGCTTTGCTGGGCGGGGAAGAGAACATCATTTCATGTGAAGAGGAACAGGCGCAGTGGTGAACTTCTGGAAATAGTGAAAATAGTCTCAGTTCCCCGATTTTGTGCAAGCTGCCATTTAGATGGGGGGCGGCTACTTTATGGGAAAGTGATTTTAATTTAGCCTTAATAAAGTATGGATTAAAGAAAGAATTTCAAAAGTTCTCAAGAAGGGCCAGCTGCACTTATGAGAATTGATGAATCTCTTAATTCAAAGTCTTATTCGTGGTCACGCCAATGAGCCGTATGAGCATGCATGAAACAAAACACATACTAATAATGTGCCAAAAATATAAGAGATAAACGTGCGCGAAGATACATGCAATACATATGCGAAAAAAATAAAATTAAAATGCCATGATGCAACTCAAAATGCATCAGAACTCTTTTTGTGCTCCAAACATTTTCGAATGAAATTGATGTTTCCCGAGACATGATTGTGACTCTATCTCAAAATAAATTTTTATTGAAAAAGACCATGTAAAGGGCCCATATTGGGCCCTCTTTATTGCTTTCTCTCTCATCCTTATTTAGTCCCACATCTTGTATAGGATTTATTCCTCTCTCCTCTCTCCTATATATTTGTATTCTCTACTTGTATACAAATACTTGAGTAATACATACAAGTTTTGAGCTCTTGCAACATGGTATCAGAGCCAAGTTCGAACTGAGCGGCTTCCCTTTCTGTACCCGCGCGATCTATCTTCTGTCCGCTACCCGTGCGGCCTCCTGCGGCCTGCCCTCTTGTCCGCTCCGCTCCTCCTCCACTCTCTCTCCCTCCCGTGGATCCACCCCCTCTGTCCTTTTTATAACCTCTCTTCTCCCCCGTGGGCCCCACTTCTCTCTGCGACTTCTCTTACCGCTTGCGGTTTGTCTGCTTCTAGCCGCCCGGTCTATATCTCCTCTAGCCGCTCGAGTTCCTACTCGCGGCCTCTCTCCTCTAGCCGCTCGAGTTCCTACTCGCGGTCTCTCTCCTCCAGACCGCTCCCTCTCTCGCGACCTGCTCCGGCTTGCTGCAGCCTGCTCCGGTTCGCTGCGGACTGCCCCTTCCGCTCTTGCTCGCTGCGGCTTGTTCCTGCTCTCTGCGGCCTGCCTCTTTTGCGGATTGTTCTTAGTCGTTGCGGTCTCTTTCTATCCGCTTGGGTCTCTCTCCCCGCGGTTTCCTTCTCCTCAGGTCGCTGATCCGCCTGACCGTGCGGGTTGTTTCTCTCCCACCCGCATCTTGGTCGCGGTCTCCTCCGACTCTTCTCTTTCCGTGCGGCCTGTCTCTGCCCGTTGCGGCCTTCTTCTCCCTTTTCGCTCCGCCTTTGGTCGCGGCCTCTTCCTGCCGCTGGTTTTTTATTGACTGTGCGGTCTCTGCCCTACTCGCCGAGCTTCCCCGGCTTGTCCTCTCTTCTCAGCCAGCCGTTGTGCTCTACTCGCCACGACCGGCTCCATCCCGCAGCGGTCTGATCCTGTCCGCCGCGCCCTATTCCAATTCGCGCGGCCTCCTTTAGCCCGCCTCCTCTCCTCCTGGTCGCCATGTCCTCTAGCGACTCCACTACCGCTAACCCCCCGACAGACCGCGTGGCTCCTCCTCCCGAACTCCGCGATGAGCTTCGGATTACTACTCTTTCCCTCTCTGGCAAGTCGAACTTCATCCCCTGGGTTCACTCAGTTTGGCGGGTCCTGCAAGCCAAGGGCCTTGCGCGTCACCTTACCCAGGGACCTTCGACTTCTACTACTGATGAATGGCTACGAAATGACGGTCGCGTCCAGACCTGGATCCTGAACTCAGTGGAGGGTGAGCCTTACCAGATGATCATGTATCATGAGACCGCCAAAGCAATGTGGGATGAACTCCATTCCTTGTACTCGGGTAAGGACAGTCTTCAGCACCTTTTTGACATCCTCACCGATCTTCAGGCTTTGGATGTTGGCAAAGCTATGGACATGACCTCCTTTGTGACTCGTGCTAAGACTCTCACGGAGGCCTAGATTCAGCACCAGCCATCTACTACTGATCTCGCTGCTCAACGTGCCCAGAAGGAGGCGGTCTGTATCGCTATGATTATGGCTCGAGTCCCGCCACACCTTCACAGTATCCGGGCCCAGGTTCTGGCATCCCCTGCTACCCCTTCCTTTTCAGATGTCTGCTCTATGTTACTTCGAGTACCACCTCCCCTGGAGGCGTCTGCACCACCCTCGTCGGCCCTTCTTCAACAGGCCCTTCCTCCCTTACTTCCCCCACCATCCTTTACTCGGGGTGGACGTACGGGCTCCCGCGGACGGGGCCGTGGTGGTCGAGGTCGGCCCAAGTACACATACTGTGGCCGGGATGGCCACACTGAAGCCGTCTTTCATAAGAAACATGGCTACCCGCCTCGCCAGCCTACTGCTGCTGTTATTGATAGCTCTCCACCCACCGGTACGGAGCTTAAGGCTCTTCGCCTTCAGCTGCAACAACTCCAGGGGCTCCTCAACCCTCCATCTGCTTTTGTTGCCTCCACCTCTCCTGCAGGTATTGCCTCCACCTCCACTACAGGTACTGCCTATCTTTCATCCGGTTCTCGTTGGATCCTGGACTCGGGAGCCACCCACCACATCACCTCCCTACTGCCGCCAAAGTTCTCCGATGCTCCTCATCCCCCGTCTATTACTGTGGCCAACGGTGCGATTGTTCCGGTCTCCGGATGTGCTGATCTCTTGATCCACCCCTCTCTCTCTATTCGCTCCGCTCTTTATGTGCCGGCATCACCATTTAATTTACTGTCTGTTGGCCGTCTTACTACTGATATGAACTGCTATATCACCTTCACCTATTCTGGTTTTTTGATACAGGATCGACAGACGCAGATTACCATTGGTAGGGGTCGACTGCAGAACGGGCTCTACCTCCTCGATGTCTCTTCTACCGCCCTTTCCTCCATATCCTCTACTGATTGGCATTGTCGTCTTGGGCATGCCCCTCTACCTATCCTCCAGAAGGCGCTTCTTGACGTCTCCCTTCCTGCTTTTAAATGTGATTCCTGTATTCTTGGCAAACTGCCACGTTCTTTTTATCCTGCACATTGTACTCGGAGCTCTGCTACTTTTGATTTAATACATTCTGATATTTGGGGACCGTATAAGGTTCCCAGCATCTCTGGTTATCGTTACTTTATAACATTTGTTGACGATTTCTCTCGTACCACCTGGTTGTATCTACTTCATGATCGCTCCAAGCTTCCTCGTGTCTTTCAGGCTTTTGTATTGGAAACTCGTACACAATTCTCTAATACTATTAAAACCTTCCGCTCTGATAATGCCCGTGAGTACACAAGCCACGAGTTTACCAATCTCTGCGCCGACTTTGGTATTGTTCATCAGACATCGTGTCCCTACGCCCCTCAACAAAACGGGGTCGCAGAACGGAAGAACCACCAGCTTCTTGATGTTGCTCGCTCCCTCATGCTTCACATGCATGTTCCCAAAGTATTCTGGAACTTTGCGGTCTCCATTGCGTGTTTTCTTATCAATCGTCTCCCTTCTCCGGTTCTCCAGAATGCTACCCCCTTCAGCCTTCTCTTTCCCTCCACACCCGCCTTTCCTCTCACATCCCGGGTCTTTGGCTGTACTTGTTTTGTCCATACCCTGGGCCCCACTATCGACAAACTTGCTCCCCGTGCAGCGAAACACATTTTCGTCGGCTAATCCCGTACCCAAAAGGGCTATGTGTGTTATTCCCCGGCCACCCGGAAGGTCTCTGTCTCCGCTGATGTTACTTTTCGGGAGGATCAACCCTTCTTCCCTCCTTCTTTACCACCACTTCTACCACCACCCACTCTCGCACCCTCCATCCCACGGCCGGTGATCCTTGTCCACTCGCCTCCCACCCTCCATCCGCCCCCTCCCACTATTGACCCTCCTAGGCCGCCCGTCATTCGGGTCTACACTCGCCGCCCTCTTCCTCCCGTTGCCCCTATGCAGTCGGCTTCGACCTCGGGTTTTCCGTGTTCTGCTGCTCCGGTGCCAACCTCTACAGCTCATCTGATGGCTAACTATGTTTCTCTACATCGCCTCTCTCCACCGCTTCAGACCTTGACGACTTCACTATCCTCGGTCTCTATTCCTACCTCTGTACATGAAGCTCTTCAACATCCTGGGTGACGCGCTGTCATGGAAGAAGAGATGGCTGCTCTTTGGGCCAACCAGACTTGGACCCTGGTGCCCCTTCCTCCTGGCCAGAAACCCGTTGGGTGCAAATGGGTCTTCGTCATCAAACATGCTCCTGATGGGACCATTGACAGACTCAAAGCACGTCTGGTAGCTCGTGGCTTCACCCAGCAACAGGGTCTCGACTATGACGAGACTTTCTCTCCGGTCGCTAAGCTCAACACAATCTGAATTCTCATCTCCGTGGCTGTCCATCGCCAATGGCCCTTATTTCAACTCGACGTCAAGAATGCTTTTCTGAATGGCGACCTTCAGGAAATGGTTTACTTGCAACAACCTCCCGGGTTTGAGACTACGGGGGAGTCTCGGGTCTGTCACCTTCTCAAATCGCTATATGGTCTCAAACAATCCCCTCGGGCATGGTTCGACAAGTTCAGCAAAGCTCTCCGGGCAATTGGCTTCACTCGCAGCTCGGCTGACTTCTCATTGTTTACTCGCCACCGTGCAACGGGTACGGTTCTCCTATTGGTATATGTCGACGACATCATTATTACTGGAAACGACTTGGACAGCATACAGGCCGTTAAGCAACATCTGAGCTCCGTCTTCCAAACTAAAGATCTGGGACATCTTCGGTACTTCCTGGGTCTGGAAGTGGCTAGACGGTCAGATGGTCTGGTTCTCTCTCAACGCAAATATTGCCTGGATCTTCTTCATGATGCAGGCTACTCTGGCTGTAAACCTGTAAACACTCCCATGGATGCAAATCATAAACTATGTGCTCAGGGCTCGGATTTTGACACTCTTCTACAAAATCCAAAATATTAACGTCGTCTAGTTGTGAAACTTATCTACCTAACCGTCACAAGACCTGATATATCCTTCGCTGTGGGACTCGTTAATCGCTATATACACTCTCCTCGAAGTTCTCATCTTCAAGCTGTGGAACGGATTCTCAGATATCTTAAGACAGCTCATGGCCAAAGACTTGTTTACAAAACCTCATCTTCAATCCCTACTCTAGTGGCATACTCTGATGCCGACTACGCTGGCTCCCTTAATGATCGACGATCCACTAGCGGGTTCTGCACATATTTTGGAGGACATCTAATTACTTGACGGAGCAAGAAACAAGCAGTGGTTCCTCGATTCTCAGCAGAAGCAGAATATCGGGCAATGGTTGTTGTGGTCTAGGAGCTCACATGGATTGAGAGCCTCCTTACCGACCTTGGTGTAAGACCATCTTCACCAATTCTCCTCCTATGTGACAGTCAAGCTGCTATACATATTGCCAAGAATCCGGTCTTTCACGAAAGAACGAAGCATATTGAGGTAGATTGTCATTTCATCCGAGAGAAAGTCCACATGAAGAAGATCGAGCTCAAGCATGTTCCGGGTACTGAACAGGTCGCCGACATCCTCACCAAAGCTCTACCAAGTACCCTCTTCTATCAGTGCCTATCCAAGCTTGGCGCATACGACTTGTACGCTCCAGCTTGTGGGGGAGTATTGGAAAAGCCCATGTAAAGGGCCCATATTGGGCCCTCTTTATTGCTTTCTCTCTCATCCTTCTTTAGTCCCACATCTTGTATAGGATTTATTCCTCTCTCCTATATATTTGTATTCTCTCCTTGTATACACATACTTGAGTAATACATACAAGTTTTGAGCTCTTGCAACAATTTTAAACACGCTCGTCTTCTTGATTAAGCGTCCTGGAACAATGTGGCTTATAATTGTTCAGTTATTGAAATATGTGATTTTTATCTTTTTAGTTTTGTATTGCACATCTGCCCATGTATGCAAGTCATGAACAAATTCATTTATATAAGTTTGCATGAAAGATATATGGCGTATGTGTTACTGAGGTTTTACTCTATGCTATGTGATGGAGATCGATGGTCCCAATGACTTATGTTTATGTCCACAGCCAGCGTTAATCTAATTTCCGTCCGAACGATCCGAGTCCACAGATGTGTCCGGACAGCCCATTTACTTATGTTGTGTTTTATTTAGTAGAGCTGCCTATCCTTTTCTAGGTGTCGATTTTAGGAGCCCTTAGGTGACGATTCCTAGGCTCGCTCCCCTCATCCATGATGCCACATCCTTCCTTAGTCACGAGCCGCAATCCCGTCTCTTCTTCCTCTTACTCCAATACTTATCCCAATGCCACCACTACTTGTCACAAGCCCTCACCCTAGCCACTTCCTCCGCTGATGCTGAAACCTAACCGCTGCCTCCTCCGATCCAGAACCCTCAATGGCTCCTCTAATCTCGAACCCCTAACCAACCCTCCAATCCCGAACCCCCAACTGCCTCCTCCTTTGATCCCGAACCTCCCTAGTCACATCCTACCCCGATCCTGAGCAACCCTCACCCCCTTCTCCTTTCCCCTAGCTGGTCTTTCACTTACTGTTAACCTACAACCGCAGACTTTCCTCTTACAACACCCCCCCCCCCCCCCCCCACCTACCCACACACACACACAATTCATCGATGTGTTAGGGATCATCCATGCAAGGACAATCCTTCCACCTTCCCCATTTCCCTGTAGATTTCCTCAAAGCCACACCTCTACATACACACGTTAGTCGTTATTTTGGTGTTCTTGTTTTCTTTACATTTTGTGCATGCACTATATTCCGGTGAATATCATAGTATATGTATCTGCTTCTTGATTTCATATTGATTTGTTGGGTTTATTCACATTGCACTTAAGTGTGTTCGAGCTGTACTCACGGGCTAGCCAAATTTGATTTCTTTAATTAAAGTTCTCTTTTATTTTCTGTGATCACTGCGTAAGCCTATAACTATCTAATTAGTTGCTTGCAATAATCCCTTACATGCATCACTTAGACTTAGTTAAGGTCTTTCCCTGCCACTGCACCTAGAGTTGCATCTGTTTAGATTCCACTTTTCATAGCCTATCCTACGTTGTTATGTCTTTCCTTTGTTAAACTATTTCCATTTATCTAAATTTTATTATAGGGATTTGTGGTTGTGGAAACAAACTTCCGGATGTATGCCTACTCAACATCCAAATTACACAGTGAGATTTTGCGCTTATTTTCAAGGTATGTGTTCTGATTCTTCATGAAACTTGTTTCATCAAGATACTTACCCTTTTATTTTGGATGAAATCACTGAATTATATGCATCTATGCCTGCTAGTAGAATTAGATTCAAACACTTATTTTGCTATTTTTTAATACTGTTGTAGAGTTCGGGGAAAAAGACGTAGCATACTCATTATTTAGTATTTAATGTTAATTAGAAAATTTGGATTTATTTTAATTTTAAAAAGGAATTTTGGTTATTAGTTTGAGTTATATCTTATAATATGATTAAGTATGGATAAGATCAGAATTTGAGATTATCTAGTAACCCTTTATGTATAATTAAAGGACATCACTTGTCATTAGATATGCATTAGTTTATTGTGCTACTCTTGTCATTAGATTTGCATTAGCCTAATGCCATTGGTTATAAGAGCCCGCATAACTAACACAATGAGCGTGCAATACTTGACTATTTTAACTGCACATTAGCCTAGTCAATCACTCAAAAAGACCAAAATATATAAATAATCAAACTACCATTACAACTTTTCAAGACAGTTACAATACACTCAAATAAGATATACAAACAAGATTCAAATCCAAACACTCAACACAGAGAAAACTTGGACCCACAATTTAAGCACTCAAACTACCCAACTCACTCCAAAACCTGGATGAAAATATGGATGTATGGAAATTATGATGACCATTCCCTTGTATGCACCTTCACCTCTTTCCCTCTAAAACTAGGAAAACTCTAGAATCATCTCCACACTAGACCATTCTACACACTTCTATACTCTTCTCATAGCTATGTACCAGCCTCTCGACTTATCTACAACACTAGTGACATTTCCGTACCATTATAGATTCTTCTCCATATAGAAGACTTTATATACTTGTAGAATATTCTATGCATCTCTACCACATACTAGAGTATTCTACACTACTCTAAAAGACTCCGTTTTGTTCTAGAACCATATGCCATTTTAAAGAATTCTTCCCAACCTTCTGGAGATTTCTTCATCATTCTGTGTCAAAAAAATTCATGTATGGGATTCATCATATGAACCCCTTGAGATAATGGCAAACATTTTTATGGGCATTATTGTTAATCTGCGTGCTACATTCCTACAACATCTGTTCTAATCTTTGCCTGCTGCCCCAAGTCACTTTATAATGCCATACTTGCCTTACGTGCTTTGCCCACACTTGGAAATTCTGTGGACTCAGTGATGCATGGAGAGTTTGGAGGGTGCATATGTGCCCTATGGAACTCTTGTGAAGTGATGTTAGTGGATTATCATGGAGTTCTAGGAATGATGCAATACACTCAATTGAGTCCAATGATTAAGTACATTGAGTGCTGAATTATTGAAGGCCTCCAAAAACAATTATAATCAATATTAATGAGATAGATAAGCGAACAAATTTGAGGTTATGTTAGGAAGTGCTTCAATTAAATCTCATGGGAATAAACCATACAATTAGAACCAATCAAGGGTAAACTGATAGGAACAAGAAGAGATTCGGGAGAGAAAGGAGAATTCTTGGGCTTGAGAGAAGGGAGTTGAAATACTCGAGAATACTTGCTTGTCCTCCGCCACGAAACCCTAGGGGTTATTATACCCCTTGGGGTCAAGGAGGGGCTGCCTCCCCCCCCCCCATAGGGGCTGAACTCGTCCGACTCAGCCTCTAACTGTCTTCTTGTTTTAATTGGGGAGGGCTGAACCAGATAGTTCAGCCCCGCTTGATGCCACCTTCTTTCGCCGTCTCCGGTATGTCTGTCCTACGAACCTGCCGTTATGAGTGTTCATAACATTCTCTTCCCCTTTAAGAACCAACTTGCCCCCAAGGTGGAAATCTGGATAAAGTTCCTGGAACTCGAGTAGGTCGACCCAGGTGTTATGTGTTGTAGTTAAATTCTTCCATTTGAGAAGAATCTCCTGACGGTATTCCGTGCAGCGTTTTCCACTTGATGAGCAACACCTCCTCAGGGAGGGTAGAACACACATGAGTTGTTTCCCCAATTTTCTTCTTTAACAAGGAGACATGGAATGAGGGATGAATATGCGAGCCTGCGCGATGGTCCAAGGTGTAAGCAACCGGCCCCACCCGTTGAATGATTTTGAAGGGACCATAATAACGAGGTGCCAGCTTCTGGTTTGTCGTCCGGGACACTAAGGGTTTGTCTGTAGGGCTGGAGTTTTAAGAAAACTTCATCACCGATTGCAATTTGACATTTATACTAGTGTTTATCTGCTTGTATTTTTATCCTGTTTTAGGCGGTAAGGAGGTTTTCTTGTAATATGGCCAGGGTACGGTCACGGTCGCGCAACTCACGATCAACAGCCGGTAACGTTGTTCTCCCTAGCTCATATGTACCCAGACGTGGGGTGGAGGCTTGGAGCGCCCATAGACAATATCAAAACGAGTAAACTTACTGGCTGTGTGGTAGGAGTCATTATAGCAGTACTCTGCCCAGTGCAACCGTGTCCATGTGCGGGGCTCATCTATAGCGAAGCACCGTAAGTATGTCTCCACTCCCCGATTGAGTACCTCAGTCTGACCTTTTGTTTGTGGATGGTTTGCGGTGTTCATACATAGGCACGTACCGTGCAATTTGAATAGTTACTGCAAAAAGTTACCCGCAAAGATTGGATCTCGATCAGAGATGATGGACCGTGGGATTCCGTGAAGTCTATCTCTCGCACGAAGAAGTCTGCTATTGATTCGCCTGTGTAAGGATGGCTTAGGGCCAGGAAATGCCTGTACTTGGATAAATTCTCCACCACTACCAGGATGATTGTCTTCTTTTGTGACTTCAGCAACCCGTCGATGAAGTCCAAGGAAACTGTCCCAAATCTGCCATGGTATCTCCAGAGGAGTAAGAAGGCCCGCTAGAGAGGTGTTTTCGTATTTCTAACGTTGACAAATGTCGCATTGCTGCACAAATCTGTGGACATCCCTTCATTGGCCTTTCCAGAAAACATTAGCTCTGACCCGCTGCAAGGTACGTAGAACTCCTGCATGTCCCTCATGGTTGAGGAGTGGAACTCTTCCAGTGTAGTGTCCTTCCATGACGACGATGAGGGTATGACCACCCAGTCTTGAAAGTATAAGTGCCTGTTTTGCAGTCGAAACCCATGAGGTGCATCTTGTCCCTGCCAAAGTGGTTATACGACATGTCGCAACTCAGTGTCTTATAGGACCTCCTTATGTATGTCATCCAAAGCGCCTATCAGTGGCCCTGAGATGTGTTGAAGTGCTCCCTCTGGTATGCGGGATAGTGCGTCAGCCACCACGTTCTTCTTCCCCTGCTTATAAACTATCTCGTAGTTGTAGCCAAGCAACCTCGTCACCTATTTTTTTTGTAGAGGGGAGGCCACTCGTTGCTCCAAAAAATGTTTCAAATTATGGTGATCGGTTCAGACTGTAAAGTGTCTTCCCAGAAGATAGGGCCACCACAAAGCCTCGACATGTATGATGGCTAACATTTCCGTCACGTAAGTCTACAAGCCTAGTGTCTGTGGGGCCAACGTCTTCCTGAAAAACACTATCAATTGACCTTTTTGCATGAGCACGACCCCGATCCCTATGCCTGAAGCATCAATTTCTAGTATGAATTCCTTGGTGAAGTCTGGGAGAGCTAGCACTGGTCTCGTCTTAATGGTCGTCTTGAGAGCTTGGAATGCAGCCTTCGCCTCCTCATGCCAGCAAAAGACATCCGTGTGTAACGTCTGGGTCAACGGTCGAGTTATCTTCCCATAATCTTTCATGAGTCGCCGGTAGTAACCCATTAGCCCGAGAAAACCCCAGAGTGCACGGACCGTGCGCGGCCTAGGACTTGTCTGCATGCTCTCCCCCTTCTTGGGGTCGGCCTCGACTCCTTGTGTCGAGACAATATGATCCTAATATTCCACTTCTTCTTAACCAAATGAGCATTTAGAGTGCTTGACATAGAGCCGTCGGAGTATCGTGAGCACTTGTTCCACATGTTAATATAGACCTGCGGAGGAAGAGCCGGAAGACCTCATTCATTAATGCCTGAAATGTCGAAGGTGCGTTAGAAAGTCCGAACGGCTTCACGACGAACTCGTAATGACCATCGTGTGTCCGAAAAGCTGTTTTGAAGATATCCTCATCCTTCATCCTGATTTGGTGGTACCCCGAATGCATATCCAACTTAGGGCATGTTTGGTAAAGCAGCAGGGGTGCTGCACAGCGCTGCAGCACAGGAAGCAGCGCCAAACAAGGCTGCGGTGGAACAACGGCGGCATCACGGAACGTGAAAAGCAGCGACACGCCAGATTTTTGCTTCTTTCCTCTTCCCCGATTTTTCTCCCATTCCCTAGCTGCTGCGTGTGCTTCTTCTCCGGCATCCACGGCTGCTCGTACGCCAACGCTGGCGATCTCTCCTCCTAAGTCTTCTTGATCTCCTGCAGATCCGGTACCTGGCACGCCACCGACTCCGGTTCATCTTCTCCGACGGTAAGATTCTTTGCAATATTTTTGCGATCCATGAAATTTCTGGCCATGAGTGAATTGCAGTCCATGAAACTTTTGAGATCCATGAAATTTTTTGTGACTCCTGTTCATCTCCTCCCAGGTCCTTCTAGAACCTAATAGATTCTGGACATGTGGAGAGTGTTGTGCTCATTACAGTGTTTTGAGTAGGCTTATTATAATCTCAATTATTTCTCCTTTTAGTGTTTTGAGTAGGCCTGTGAAGAGTGTTTTGCTCTATCATCAATTATTTCTCTAATCGAGCATCCTCTCTTTTGCAGATGATATTTGTTTGAGTTGGAGAAAATCGACTATCATCAATTCAGAAATATTTATCGCAAATATTTATGTCGAACAAATTGTTAATTATATGTTGAACATCATAAATTATGCAAACTGTAATTTTATCCATGTTTATTTTTCGTTATTATTTAATTTTCATTACTGTTTAGTTATGCATCACAGTGTCACACAACACTGCAAGTACAGTTTTTCAAACAGTTTCATAAATTTTTTCACCACTGCAAAATAGTTGATTCATGCACCATTGTTTCCCATCAATGCTTCCTGCACAGCCACAGCTTAGCCAAACAGGTCCTTTAGTGAACAAGTGTGCTCCGTGTAGTTCATCCAGGAGTTACTCGATCATGGGAATTGAGAATTTGTGTTTGATGGTAGAGCTGTTTAGGGCGCAGTTGTTAACACAATCTCCATGACCCGTCCTTTTTTTCACCAAGATGATGGGTGAGGAAAATGAACTGTGCTAGGTCGAACTATCCCTGTGGCTAGCATCTCCTTCACACTCTGTTCTATCTCGATTTTCTATATTTATGGGTAACAATAGGGTCGTATGTTGGTCAGCTCAGTCCCCTCCTTCAGGCTGATATGGTGATCTCGAAATCACTGAGGAGGTAACAACCGGAGCTCCTGGAAGACATTAGGGTACTGGAGTAGTGACTTCATCTGCTTTGGGAGTTCTTGCATAGGCGCCGTCTGAGGCATGATCTCCATACTCACCGCCATGTCGTTCTCCTATTCCCATAAGCAGCGGAGGGAGATCTCCTTCACCTGTGAGATTTTGATCCTTTGCAGGCAGTACTCTTTCTCGCTCTGAGTAAACTCCATGGTTATGCTATCCCAATACAAGGTTACTTTACCTCGCTATCGCAACCAGTGGACCCCCAGAACCATATTTGATCTCCGGATGGGCAACAACCAACAAGTAGATATCCATCCTGCAGCTGTATCCTTGCATACTGAGCCCCACTCCTTTTAGCACCCCTTCACACTATAACTTATTTTTGTTTGCCATCATGACCTGGAAAGCGACATCCTTAGCGATCTCCTGTCCTAGCTTCTGTGCCATCGTGGGGTTGATGGTGTTATGAGTACTCTCGCTGTCAACCAAAATAGTCACATTCTGTTGGCAGATCCGCCCTGCAATCCGCATAATGAGCGGTGTAGATCCCCCTCCATGGCTAGATAGATAACCCAAACTCGGGTATATCTGAGAGGTGCTCCTGTTCCCCTCATTCATCCGACATCTCGTAAAATTCCCGTAACATGTACACCTGGATCATCTGACATCTGTGGCCTGGATGGTGCTCCTTCAACCCTGAAGTAAAACAACCCATTAATGTTTTCTCTTCCCACTGCACCATGTTGGCCAACCTTTCGAACTCTGCATGGTATTCCATCACCATCCCCTTCTGTCTCAGTTTTTGAAGGAGAGCCTTGAATCTTCGTGCTCTAGTTGGCCGAAGCGGGCTGTAAATCCGTCAACAAATTCGTGCAATGACACGTGTTCCCGTCCTCAGAGAAACCATTGGGTCCGCTGGAATGCGCCCTCCTCAAGGTGAAAAATGCTAACTTCACCTACTGTTCTTCTAGTATCTCATGATAATTATAGAATAACTCTGTATTTTGGATCCATTCCAATGCGTCTCCTACTTTGAATTTAGGGTAGTTCATGCGTATCACCTTCGGCGACATGTAGGCTCTCGTTTGCTACTGCTCGGGGGCTTCATACTCTTGCCCGAGTCCTGGCAGTCGTCTTTCAGCGCCCACATTTGGGTATCCCCAATTCTCCGCGTAGGTGTTTTCCATGCTTGGCGGGGTCCTATTCTCCCATTCGCCCCCTCCTATGTCGTTGTCGTCCTGTCTCGGCATTTCGGGTATGGGCAAGAGTCCATCCCGATGGGGGTACCCCATCCCTCGGGGTCGTCGGCCCTCCTGGCGTGCCTTTTGTGCCCAATCGAGGCCAAGGGTGTGTGCGTTTTTGCTGTAGGAGGGAAATTCCAAGACGGTGTCGTTGATATCGCCGATCTGCGACATGTCACTCCAGGCGGGTTGTCGTCGTGAGCCTTCAGCCTTTTCGTCATCGATGTCGAGTCCCCGCCTGATGTTCCTCGTCCGCTCGTAATTCTAGGGTTTGAGAGAGGGGAGAAGAAATTATGAGAATACTTGCTTGTTCGCCGCCAAGAAACCCTAGGGGTTATTATACCCCTCGAATTAAGGATCCCCCCACCTAACCCATAGGGGCTGAACCCGTCCGGTTCAGCCCCCAACCGCCTTCTTGTTTTAATTAGGGAGGGCTGAACCGGATGGTTCAGCCCCGCTCAATGCCACCTACTTTTGCCGTCTTTGGTATGTCTTCCCTGCGAACCGGCCGTTATGAGGATTCATAACATAAACACATACAAATTAACACATGTTCTTCACCAAATAAACGACAAAGATAAATATTAACTTCATTTGGGATCTTACATAAGAAATAGGCGATCAAGAGAAAAATTGTGTCTGATTTGGGGCTAGAGAGCAATTTTGTGGCTGGGTTTTGGAAAGGCTGCGAGGTCTGTGGGATGATGCTTCAGGCCTTGGGAGAAGGGTGGGGAGGCCTCTGGTTGGTTGGGGGAGGCTGGACTGGATTTTAGGAGGAATTCCAGCCGCTGTGGGAGGATGAATGGATTTTAGGAAGGGGGGCTGGTGCAGGAATTGAAAAGAACTTGTGTTCTAGGAGGTTTACTGATGGGGATTTGCGACGCAGACCCCCTGTGGAGCACGAATTTCGGGCCCATTCAGGGCCAATTTGCTACTGGTCATATTCAATGTTTCAGTATCGATGATCCGACTCCGCAGTTGCGTGCGGCTCGTCGTTTACTTACATTTTCATATTATGTATTGCTATATTTCATTTTTTTCATCTAAATTGGGTCCGCCACATGCCCGGTCAATCATAGTTGTCGATGTCGGGATGCCTTAATATTGCTTTTGTTATAAATAGAGAGTATGAGGGTGTTGTGGATCCCACGCCGTCAGATATTTAATATTAGAGTTTTTTTATTGAGTCCTATTGTATCGAGTCGTATTGCTTGACAAGAGTTATATCCTGATTGTATCTTTATTTATTTTTTAATGCAATGCAAGTTATTTGTTCTCGATCTATGTCGTATCAATTTGTCCGACCTGCCCTCGTTTCGGGTTTTGGTTGAAACCTTAATTGGATCTCCTTTCACATTACATTTATGACATGACAACGACACTCATTTTCCACCAACTTCGTTGTTCCTGACTGCTACAACCGAGCCCTCCCTGCTCGGGATTTTACTCGCCAATTCCGTCCATCTTTCTGATGGCGCCGCCGCTACTCGCCAACGCCAACGCCGCTGCTATGCGCTACTTGGCCTTATTTTTGCGGGAGGTCAAGGTACCAGATGATCTGGTCACCCGCTCGGTACATGAGCTTGAGGGAAAGCTCGTTTTGAAGGATGGATAGAGTGTTACGGATCCGCCATCAGTTATCTTGCATTGGATCCGCCATCAGTTATCTTGCATTATTATTATTTATATGTTGAGTCGTGTGGTATCAAGTCGTGTCGTAGCGTTTAAGTGTTTTAATAGTTGTTGTATGTGTGTGTTATTTACAATTATGTCATCATCGCGTATATATAGGGCCTTTGGGGTCCTGTAATGGTTATGCAAGAAATATGAGTGAAGTTCTCTATCTCTCTCCAACTTCCTCTCTCTCTGGTTCTTCCCTTTTCACCTCCTCCCTTCTAGGGTTTCCGTCTCCCTCACTCTCTCCGGCCCTTCCCCTTGCCGGATTCCTCCTTGAATTTATCCGTGATCGTAACATTCTTTCATGATTTATTGGGATCATAATTTTGTTCTTTACGAGCTCACCTATGTGCACATGGCTGCCTTTTTTTACGAGCTCACCTATGTCAATATTTCAGGATTGAGTACCAACTGCCAAATCTTATTGTTGGAGCTATAACAAAGGAAAGCCTATATACAGCTTTTGAAAATGGAATTACAAGTGACCAGGTATGGAACACATTATTTATTTATTCGAGAAGCTAGGACAAATGAGTATGACCATATTTTCAATGTTTTAATTCAGAAATTTTCCGTTCAGAGTACTGTTTTGCCTTTTCATATAGAGCTTTTAAATTCCAAAAACTGATTTTGCCCATTCAGTATTTTTTTTTGCTTGATTTTAAAAATTGAAATGTATATTTTTTCTGAATTGTATTTTTTTTTCAGATAATTTCTTTTCTTCAGCAGAATGCACATCCCCGAGTTGCAGAAAGATTACCAACAGTACCCGAGAATGTTACTGATCAGGTATATTATTGAGGGATTTTACTGCTTTTATGATATGTATTGCATCCAATTTTGATAGAACAGTATTCCAATTCCACTATTGTCTTAGCAGAAAATTTTCTATTTGCGATGTATGTGGGGGTGCAAAGGAATAGAATCAAGCCGAGCCTATCTGGGCTTCGTTTGAGTATGATTTTGTTTGCCAATTCTCTGCTTGAAGTCAACTCAACTAAAATTCAGGCATGTGTTACTGTTCAAGCTTGAGCTTTCGTGCTTAAATAATGTTCGAGGCCGGTTTGAGCTCCGTTCGAGTTTGCTTCATTTTTGATTATCTAGTAGCTTCGAGTTTTGGGCTTGCTTGCTTAAACATTGTGCAAGCTCAGTTTGAGCTTGACTTGAATAATGGTTCAAATATGATTATTGTGAGCTCGTCAAGCCTTATTGTGTATAAAACGCAGCAGAATTCACATTGAATAATTTGTTTGGAAAAAAAAAACCTTGCGAGCCTATAAACAAGCAAATTATCAAACTAGTAATGAAGTTGTAAGCAAAAGAGCAATGCAACAAGCACCTTAAATGAGTACCAATTTAGATACCTAAACACACACTTTAATGAGCCTTGAATAAACAACTTATGTTCATGAAGAAAACCTTAAAAAATAACTCAAACAATGCTTAAACCTAAACTTCAATGATATCTTTAATTATGTGTGTCTAAAAGACACAAATAAGATTTTTTTCCCTAGTCATGGAATACATATAAACGTGCTAATAATTTTTAAAGTTGGGGACGAAGGTGATGATGATTAAAAAAAGGGCATCCCGGTGCACAAAGAATCCCTGCGCAGCGAAGGTTTAGGTAAGGGTCCACCACAAGGGTTAAATGTAGGCAAACCTTACCCTCCATTTTTGCAAGAGGCTGCTTCCTGGAAAGGTGATGATGATTGTTATACAATAACACCACGCCAATCTGCACATGAGCTAAAAGTACAGTATTGCAAGTTTGGAGCTAATTGAGAGCCTCATAAAATTCAACTGCAAATAAATGGAATAAGATTAATTGAAAAATATTTGTTGCGTGTATATAAATGCTTACCCTTGAGTGCTCTCAGAGTGTCATGCTTGTTGTAGTCATCCAGAGAGTTAGTCAATTTGCTTTCCTCCTCAAATACAACAGAAAACAAGAACATAAGGATAAATCTGAAGTTGATTAATCTCTTCACAATGGAAGTGAGAAGTCTTCTAGGTAGGAGATGATGATCACCTGATGAGGGCATATTTGCAGTGTCAATGGCATGCTCGATTTTTTATGTGTTATTTATGGCTATTTTACTTTTAGGAATATTAGTATTGTTTTCACGCATCTTCCTTTCTTTGTGCTTATGTATTCAGATAAGAATTGAATGCAATAAATAGGTATTGGAATTGGTCTAATTTTCAATTATGATGTTTGACCAGGGAATGAAATGAGGTATGCAGAAATAGAATCTATCAAGGCGAAGTTGAGTGAAACCTATAGTATACATTGGTATCAATTCCTGAATGATATCCCTCTTTGCAACTCTAAATTCAATGACAATGATGATAGACCTTTATGGAAAGACTCCAAATCGGAATATAAAAAGTAGGCATCCCAGTGTACAAAGCATCCCCGTGCAGTGAGGGTCCGGGGAAGGGTCCCACCACAAGTGTGAAATATGTAGGCAAATCTTACCCCACATTTTTACAATAGGCTGCTTTCAGGACTCGAACCGTGATCTCAAGGTGACATGACAACACCTCAACCAGTGCTCCAAATGCCCCCTTCACTCAAAATGGGAATATCAAAGGGAAAATATGTTGGGTGGACTCAACAAGATTCATTTATGAGATTGAAGAGGTGGTCTAAGGATATAGGGGACAAAGGAAGGTACAAAAAAGTTCAAGTTCTGTGTTCATCAATACATATAGTTATAATTGGCAAATATGATCTTATGACCATCAATTAACATTGATAAGTGAGTAGCTGCAATGACGTGCAACTGGCTCGATTGATTGAGGTTCAACCCATTCATCTTATGGTCCGAACCATTATCATGATCTAGAAGAGTATTATTATTTGGTTATATTTTGCACACAAATGATTTGACAACCAATCAAACGGCTAGAGGTGGTGGATGTTGAACCCGGAAACCACGGTTCAACGAGGAGTTCGGACCGGAGTTGTAGCTTGCCTTTATTTTTCCCAAAGCGGTACGCTGGACTGAGGACTTAGAGTTTGGATACCTTCCCACCAGAACCTCAAACAGATCCCCGAGCCGCAGCGAGTAGGTCCCGCCACACACAAGGAAGATCTTAGATTGTGTCCCCTCCCGGGCTGGTTCCTCCTTCCTCTACCTTTTCCTTGGACTATCGCCATGGCTTGCTTGGGAGGGGGCGGCAGCAGCCTCGGGCCCTGCCCAGTGGTTTCCCCCGCCCTGAGCTTCTCCTCTTCCTTGACCGTAGGGCGGTCCTCCATCCGACCTCCAGATTGGCCGATGAGCCAGCGGTTGATTTTCCTATCCCTGCTCTCTTTGAACTCCCGTCTTCTCGGCTCTTCCCTTTTCTTCCCTCTTCCTGCTGGTAACCTCCCTACGGTTTCACCACTTTTCTGATCTTGGCCAGTCCTGAAACGAAATCGGGATTGGTGGCTTGCACTCGATCTACCTCGCAGCTCGATCAATCAATTCTTCGAAGGACTGTGGGGGGGTCCCTGGTTATCTCCATTCTGAACGTCCCCTGCCGTAACCCCAAAGTGAAGGCCATCTGCAGGGTGTGTCCGGAGACATCCTAGATCAAGTGAATTTCCTCCTGAAAGCAGTCGATGTGATCTGCCAGCGTCTCTTCCGGCCCTTGCTTTATTTGGAATATGGCTTCAACTCCCTTCTTCCTCTTCTTTGATGTCGAGAAGCGCGGCAAGAAGCCACGACACAAGTCTTCGAAGTTGTATATGGTTCCTGAGGGAAGCTGGTGGAACCAATCCTTTGCCTTGTCCTTGAAGGTGATGGCGAGCAACTTGCACCTGAAGACATCCGTCATCTGCCTGATGGAGACCGTGTACTCGAACCATTGCATTTGTTGAACTGGATCATCCTTGCCCGTGTAGGACATGACTGGATCTCTGAAGCTCTCTAGCACCGGGGCTGACAGAATCAACTCGCAAAAGGGACTCCCTGAGCCTTCTTGGCAAGCTGGGGGTTCTCGCCGGATCAGCTCACCTGGTTGGGGAACCACCGGCGAGCCAGGGAACAACTCGCGTCCCTAGCACGATCTCTCGCCCCCCTCCACCACTATCTCTTTCCCGGCTCGCCTGCCCGGTGCCTCCTCGCCTAATGCCTGTTGGGCGAGTTCTGGGACTGTGGGGGTCGAGTACTCGTCGGCTCGCATCATGAGGCCGGAGTGCAGGGTCTCCAAGATGACCTTCGTGAAATCATCGAATTGCTTTTGGGTCACGAAGCCACTTGCAGGTGGCGAGCTCTCTGGGTCAGCTCCTTGCCCCTCATCTCCAGCCATGTCACTTGGGATTTTTCTGACAAGCTACGGTTCATGCTCATTGCACCAAAAATATTGAACCCGGAAACGCGGTTCAACGAGGAGTTTGGACCCCAGTTGTAGCTTGCCTTTACTTTTCCCGAAGCGGTACACTGGACTGAGGACTTAGAGTTTGGAGACCTTCCCACCAGAACCTCAAATAGACCACCGAGTCGCAGCGCGGAGGTCCCGCCACACATCCAAAAGATCTTAGATCGATTCCCCTCTCAATCAAATGTTGGACCGGGCACCTTTGGTGGGCTTTGAGAACTCCCGACTACCCACCCAGAAACCACAGTGAATAGTGAGTTGAAGCTCTTGCCTAGTAAAGCTAGCTAAAAGGGGGGAAACAAAGAAGAGGTCCTCTCCAAAGGTGCCCTTGGGGGTCTATTTATAGTTTTCTGGGGAAGGTCCGCGGATAGCGAAATTCCGCCTTTTGGTTTTACTAAACACAACCCATATTTGATCTGCCAACAAATAAATACCGTTGTTCAGGACGGCTAATGGCAGGCCAAAATGGGATCTCAAGGACACGTGGATCACACCTCCTGATGGGCGAGCCGAACCGGCTTCGGCTTACTCTTCCGGGTGGCGAGCGCCCGGTGAAGTCGGGCACCTGCCACTCGCCTCCTACCAGGGGCGAGGGCGAGCTCGCGGGATCCACTCGCTTTTTGATGCTTGCCTGGGCAGTGCGTGCTCGGTGAAGCTGGGCACCCACCCCTCGCTTCAGGCCAGCTGAGCCCACTCGGCAAATCTGGGGTTGCACAGTGGATGTATAAGAAGCATCGATGAGGCCTTAATCACACGTTTTGCATTTAACTTTGAGAATATTACATGCTTGGAAGTTGAGGCTCGTGCATGCATTATTGGACGAGCTCCTATACAAAAAGATAAACGCTAGGAATTTGTCTGTAATGATTGAGTCATATACATCATGATGGTGATCATGATGCGGATCGACGATTTGAGTTTTTTAGTTATTCTATGTATTTTTTATTTTACTTTCATGTATTTTAAGGGTCGTCATGATCTGAGATCATGATCGTCCGCGATGACCTCTTTAGTCTATATAGGGGTAGGAGGTTCATTTTAGAGGAAATTGAAAGATCGAGTAAAGCAGAGATTCCTCCTTTCAATCACCCGGTGTCGAAGCAGGAATTCAAATGCCAAAGGTTGATAGTTACACCCCCCAACCGGCCACCCCCACCCCCACCCCCACCCCCACGTTCCTCATAGTCAGCCATCCCACCATTCCCTTCCTCAAAATTCAAAATGTGGCTGCCCCATTCAGCCCCACGAACCTCCAACTGGCCCCCTTCCAATGCCTCCCCATATTCCTCCAAAAACAGCCCCCATCCCCTCTCCAATCCCCTTCATTTTCAGTTTC
Source organism: Platanthera guangdongensis (assembly GCA_039583875.1). Taxonomy (NCBI): domain Eukaryota; kingdom Viridiplantae; phylum Streptophyta; class Magnoliopsida; order Asparagales; family Orchidaceae; genus Platanthera; species Platanthera guangdongensis. The sequence continues at coordinate 10,839,557 of CM077152.1, forward strand.
CGACTGATGTGCTTGTGTTTGTTTGTTTGTTCATACTATCACTTGATCTTGGATCCGTTTGGCGCGCCATTTTTACTCCGGTGAGTTTGGTCAAAAATGCCGCCGTCAAAAAAATGTGTTTACATGTCAACGGTTATGACTGCCACAGGGATTTTTTTAAAAAAATTTCAACATAAAAGTGGATGGCCCTTTTTCTTTGGTGAGGTGGGACATTCACGAACGACAGTTCATAACCATCACATTGACGACTGCCACAGTCGTGCCAAACTGTCCCCTTATCATTTTTGTGTTTGGTAGATGCCCTGCCCATGTTCCCATGCCTTTTTTTAATATATAACATACCAAAAATTTACTTAAAAAACCATCTTAAGGACTTGGTTGGGCAAATGAAGTTCTCTAAAGTTTTTTGTATAGAAAGTTTTTCTCCCCAGAGATCATATTAGAAATCCAAGGTTCTACTTCAGCAACAGTGCTGTATTCCTTTTCAAATGCTTCCTTTCCACTTATTAACCTTCAAAATTTTATTTTATTTCCCGCAGATTCGGTTGTGGGAAACAGATAGAAACAGGGTCGAGATGACTCCCTCGCATCTCTATGAAGATTTTCCATCAAAGGTGGCATCTCATCTCCTGTATCCATCCCTTTTTCAATAGACAGTATAAAAAAAACTTTTTCAAGTTTCATAATGTTCTTCTTTAACTTGTATTGTTTTTTTCCTTCAAAAATTACTTGGCATCCAGGATGTATTTGAAACCGCTTCTGACTTTGCAAGGGAGGTTGGTGGATTGCTGTGGGAAGACTCCCAGAAGATGCGGTTGATCGTTCGCGGAGAACTCCACCAACAAATGAGAGATTTTCTCCGTCGTTCCAAGTAGAAGCTCTCGGGTTTTTTTCTTCTGTCTGCTCTCAGAGCTCATCTTTGAGACATGCAAGCATCCAATGATCCGTGTGGATGACCGCGCACATCTCAAAGCACTTTGAGATGTGCCTGCTTTGAGATGTGTGTGGACATCCATGCAGACTGTTGGATGCTCGCACTTTACATCTCAAAGGCTTTTTGTGCATGAATGTTATGAAATGCAAACTTACATGAGATATTTTGATAATTTCAATATAATTTAGCAAATTTAGAGGGAAGTTCTTGTAAATGACCCTTATTTATAAGTAATTTTTTTGTACATTTATATTTGAATCTTGGTCAAATTATTCTACAGATCTGGGCCTCACGGTTAGGGCCGCAGGCGGCTGGGGCCCCGCCGGACTACCCCAGGTGGGTTCGTCGGGATCCGACGATTATGCCGGCGGGCTTCGGGGAGGCCGGCGGCGGCGGAGGCACGCGGAGGTAGGGGGAAAGCAAGGCGGAGGCGGAGGTAGCGGAGGCGGATTTAAGGCGGAGGAAAAATTTGTTACAAAAATAATCAAAAAATTACAAAAAAAGTTATGACTGTAGCTTGAACAGTTAAAATAATTTATATATATAAAAAATGAGTTGAATATATATATTAAAAAAGTTTATAATTAAAAACCGTAGTATTTTTAATATTAAAATTAATTAAAAATAAAAAAAAATATAAATAATTTATAATATTTTTTTATAAAACGCCGTCGTTGTATTGTCAAACGGTTCCTTGTTTCCAACAGCTCTGCAAACACAAACTACCCAAACAAATTTTCATTTCCACCAACTAGTTTCTAATAATTTCATTTACAAACCTCCATTTACAGCAACTTATTTTACAACCGCAACCGTTAAATCAAATGAAGTCTAAATCTTATAGTAGTATCATTCTTCCATTTTTTTTATTTCTTAGGTCATATATAAATGGTGAGGATTATTAATTTTTGTGGAGTTATTCTTGTGAAATGCATGTTCATGTGTAACTTTTGCTTTGTAATAGAATGGTAAAAACTTTTGAATGTTTTTTTAGGGGGAGATAATGTTTACATTTTTTTCTTATTTTTCCTCTATTATATCCTTCTCATTAATTTGTGATAGAATAGTTATGTTCCTTGCCCTTTGATGACTTACACCATCAATTTATAGGGAAGGCTGCCCCATGATCTCCCCTCAAAATGGGAGATCATGGGGTTGACTAGTCAACCCCACCTCCTATGATGAGGAGAACATGGTGGTGTGGCCCACTCCCTCTCTCTCCACTAAAGCCACCCCCATTGGGAGGTAATCACCGACCGGCCGCCACCATCGGCCGCCGCCGCTGGCTGGCTGCCGCCGCCGCCGGCTGGCCGCCGCCGGCCGGGCAGCAGCCGTCGCGGCCGCCAGGCAGGCTGCAGCCGGCTAGGCCGCGGCCAGGGAGCCGCCAGCCAGGTCGCGGGCGGCCTGGCCGCTCCCGCCGGCCAGCCCGCCGCCGGCCGGGCTGCGGGCTCCGGCCAAGCCGCAACCGCCGGCCTGGTCGCGGTCCAGGCCGCCCCTTGGCCGGCCACCGCCGGCGCATGGCCGCCCCACCGCCGTGGACGGCCTGCCCACCGTCCGATCATGGTGGGCTTTACTCGCCGTCCGATCTAGTGGATAACCACCCACTAACCCACTACATTGGTGGTGGGGCCCGACATAATCCTCTCCTGGAGGCTATAAAAGGAGCCCCATGGCCTCCTCATTCATCATCTTTTTGCTCCTGGTCATCTTCTTCCTCAATTCAAAGCTCTGTCGGATTCCTCCCTCAGGTCATCCTCCAGCCACCTCGAACCACCGCGAGCCACCACGAACCACTAGAGCACCACCAGCCGAAAATCGCTCAAGTCCCAGAGCGAGCAGAGGAGGAAGAAGACAATTCTTGCAAGTAGGCGCGCGACGGACCCGCAATCCAAGCCACAGAGCACCAGTGATGCCACTCGAATTCTAGTACCTAAAGCGCTCCCGCGATGCAGCCTATTGCCCGCGAGAAGCTGTGGTCTTCTTCTCTCACCTCAAGTTGTAACGGGAGCGACCTGTCGTCCTGATTCTCCAAACGCACTGTAACCGCAAGCAGCTAGTGGATTTTGACTAACACAGATCCGGTCACGTGGTTTTTTACCCAATTGAGGATTTTTTCCATGTCATCACATCTTGAGTCGATCTTTCTTTTTCTCTGACTGTGTGTGCGCTCGACCGCCCCGCAAGCTAAGACGGTCCAATTGAATACGGTCTGACCCGGGCATCAAGTTAGCCCGCAACACCCTTAAAAGAGTGACTGCACGGTGGCTCGAATGTGACGGTGGCAGTATCCTGTCCGCAATAGTACTCTGGCCTGATGACACTCCTAATGGTTGCATCCTCCTAACCATCATTCGCTTGATTTTCTAATGCGCTCAGGGTTTGTGAGAGGTGGGAGGGTCGGGACACTAATAGAAATGATCTTATTTTCAAATACATCTGTCTAATATTTATTGGCAATTATTATCCGCAAAACAGTTTTGGTTGTCCGTATTCTATTTTAGATGTTTTTTTTGCCCCAAAATTAGATAATGGCAAAGTAGTTTTGACTATCTGCACACAATATGTTTCATTTTTGAGTCATGTTCCATTTTTTTGCGATCAAATGAGAGTTTGATTATAGTGTGAAAAATATAGATGTGAACTTGATGAGTATCGAATTTGTGACTATTGTAAAAATCATAGTTGGAATTTTTAATCAGGATATTTTGGAACATTTGGCATTGATTGATATCTTGGAATTATACAATGAGGCAAAAACTGAATATTGACGTGCTACTAGAGATTTGAGCTATGGTTACGGTGTGCGGATAGCTGTATAATCGTCATTACCACCTCCTGTAGGCTATAAAAAGACTCATAAGCCTCTACTTTTCTCACCTTTCTCCTCTGTGTTTTCTTCTTCCTCAGGTCAGATCTCTGTCGGTGCTCTCCTACGAATCATCGTTCCTCCACCATAACTCTTCTACGAGCCACAACTGCTCCAGCAGAATCCTCCAACGAGCCACCGCTACTCCACCGGAATTCTCCAACGAGCAACTGTCATTCCACCAGAAATTCGGCAAAGTCCACAGTATCACCGCGAAGAAGATGCCCTGCCCATTGCAGGAACAAAGCCTCGTTTGCATACAACCTCCAATAAGCCCGCTCCAACCTCATTCCGCGTGTTCAGCGCCCGTCCTCGCACCAAGAATATGAAAGCTAAATCTCGCATGAGGCAGTTTGTTGCCCGCCAAGCGCCAAAAATTCTCTCACCTCCAAAGTGTAACGAGGAGATGCTTGTCGTTCTCGATTCTACAAACAAGTTGTAACCCGAAACTGATAGTGGAGTTTGACCGGCACAGACCCGATCACTTGACTTTTACCCGGTTGAAGGATTTTTCCACGTAAAAATTGTCTTGTGCACTTGTCTTCTTATTCGGTCACTGATTACGCGCGTTCGACCGCTCCCGGACTAAAACGGTCACATCTGGACCGGTTTAGTATCGCCGAATTAGACCACAACAGTATAAGTTCTATCTCATTTGGTTAAAAATTGTAAAACATTTTTTTGCAGTGATTTAATTTTGTATTACAATTATAATTTGAAGCAAATTTCTTGTACCAATACTTCATTTGGACGTATGATCTTGCAAATAATGCGTTGATTTTGGATAAAAAATTATAATTTTTTGGGCACGATTATTTTTTGGGCACGATTCACATTCTATATTAGTTTTAGTATAATGATCTGCAAATAAAATATTTAGGTACAAATAGAAATAATGTGTTTACATAGGATTATAATTATGTGAAATACAAATATCAATGAATAGAGTACAAAAAAATCATTTTTTTCATTTATAAGATATAAATAACAACACCTTTAAAACATATTAAATAATTATACCCTCCCTTGTTCTAAATTTTATTACCCACACACTCGTCATAGAGATCGGGATCCTTATCATTTTCATGCTCTAAATGTATTTTAGCATGATTTAACGGCTAAAATAGTCACATTCTTTGAATAAAAAAACCGGCACCATTAAATGTATTTGACATTTTGCACCTCTGAAATAGGAGAGATTGACGCTCTGCATTCCGAATCTTTAAAATTGGCACTTTGCACACCCTCAATTACCAATTTCTAGCACTCTGCATCCCCAGAAAATTGTTTTAAGAGTAATTAGGTATGAGCAGCCCTGAAAGTACTCATTCAAAAAATTTATGTCCGGGAAGCACCAATATCTGTGGTGCAAAGTGCTAAAATGAACATTTTTTATGTTTGCTCGAAACATCCGGATGGTGATCAAGGTGGAATCTCCAATCTGTTGGTCCTAGGTGGGTATAAATTGGCAAACCTTATGAGTTTCTACGGGTATTGAATATCCGTGTATCTGAACCAACTCGTTATGCCTCTGAACCAGTTAATTGTTCAAATATACATTAACAATCTCCTTATATATTTATGACAAATAACGTGTATGTCTCGTAGTGCAGAAAGTAAAGAGTACCAAAAGAGAAGTTTCGACTTTACGCATTTTCAAAAGAGTTAGCACAGTTTGAGCATAAATATGAGTTTCCAAAAACAGTAACATAAACATCCAAACTTAAAATGATACTAAGGAAAAAAGTCTGAAAACACGATTATAATGGATCAAAACATATAGCAATTCTACTCAAATAGTAGATCATCAACATTCATGTCAAAGTCCACTTTCTCTCATTCATCTTCTCCAGTGTCTGCAAGAAATTTCATGAGTTAGATTCTATGAATTCATAAACATATGCAATGACGTATCAAAATAAACAAGTTCTACATAAATGAGCTTAGTACTTGTAGCAGTTGTGAAATAACACTGTCAACATCTCTATCCAGTCTCAGTAGGACCAGACAAGTTATGATTTTAATAAATCACACATTGTTATCTTACTTATTAGTGACCACTATGTACCTTATCATATAACTTGACACACCATCATTTGCAACATTATCATATGTGGAATAATGTGATATGATCACTACTAATGTTAAATTAACTCGTACAACAACTTTCTATTCATAGTTAAAGAATTCTTGAATCAACTTACATTGAGAAAGATGTTAAGTCTTCAAATATGGAATGACTAACATCCAACCATCTTGGGTTTCCATCAAGAAATTATTTGAGATTTTTAGTCTATTATTAGATGCTTGAATGTTACAACTATAGATTGTTATCATTAAAATATAAATATAAGAGGAAAGTTTCATATTTTTATGAACTTTAATCTTATCTCACTCAATGTTTTGATTGTGAGAGCTTTATTTAAGTCTTTTATCAAGGAGCCTGCTGTTGAAACCGGAATCCGGCCTCTTGTGGAGTTCGACCCTTGGGGAAGGGGTGGTCTCGCGCCTACTTTGCTCCTGCAAGAAAAACAACGAAAGAGACAAGAAAGAACAGACCCAAGGGCTCGGCAGGGAGGTCCCACCACAAACCCGGAAGATCTCTGAGCGCTTCCCCTCCTTAGCCAGAAGCCGAGCTAAGGTACCCTCAGAGAGCACTTGAGAATGAGAGTAAGGAGGCACTGACAGCGTGCCCTCTGTGGTACCCCTTGGGTCTTATTTATAGCTTTTTGGAACCTGAACTACCAATAACCAAAAGAACTGACCTGAAAATACCAAAAAACCCCTGGTTGGGTCTGCCTACAGCCAAACTCCGCTGTTCTAAATGGCTATGCGCAGTCCGGCCTGGTCTGCCCACAGCGAAGCTCCGCTGTCCTGAGTAGCTATTCGCACCCCACGGGGAGTCAGCTCGCCTCCAATCCCCCCCCCCCCCCGCGGGAGGCGGGCGCGACCTGGCTCTCGTGGCTCGCCTATCCTCCCTGGGCGAACGCGAGCCGAGCCGTCGCGACCTGCCTGTCTTCTGCCGGGCGGACCGGCAGCCAGGTCGCGTGTGGGGGTTGGCCGGCGGTCACCGCGACCCCGACCGACTCGCTAGTCGCGGGTCGCCAAACTCATCTGCTTTGGCCAAGGACTCTTCGCGCGACCCGCTCGCTCGCCTCGCCGGCTCGCTCGCCTGAAATGGGCGGGAGCGGGCCAGCCCTTCTGCCGTATATCTGTTTTGCCGCTTGAGTCCGGGTCGCGGGGGCTAGGTCTGCTCGACCTCCCTGGCGGGACCCGCTCGCCGGACACAGGGTTGTACACAATCCCCGCTCTTTTTGAGCTTGATTCAAGCTCGGAAAGAATCATCCAACCCGCGTGTTCGGCGAGTACTGTGCTGAGCTGGCAGGGAATCTTCTGGTGGGGCCCCCACTGTCCGGCTATAAATATACCGCTGAGCTCAGGGGGGGCTCCCCAGGTCCCCTCATTTTCCTTGAACAGACTGGTTTCTTGATGCCGGTCAGCGAAGATGTGCGAGCTCGCCTGGCGGCGGCGGGCCTGAAGACTCAGGAGGAGGCCCTCGAGGCCGCCCCTTGGCTAGCGCGTGGGTCTCCCGGCCCTCTCTTTAGGCCGGCGAAGGGAAAGATCGTCAGGCGGTCTCTGGCGGGTGAATGTTCGGGCTCCAGCTCGGCGGCGGCTGTCGAGGTCGTCCCTGGGGTACGTGACCTTCCGCGGATTATTGTTGTACCTCTGATCTTTTGTTTTGCAGGAGATTCCTCATGAAGAGGTGGGGAACGGGGGAGAGGATCGCCCCCCTCGCTTGTCGCCTGAGAGGGTCGCTAGTTCCCCAGGTCTGGACCGCCCACCTCCGGAAACCCCCCGCCCGCTGGCTTCCCACGGACTGGGAAAATCTCTCGAGACTCTCGAGGGAGAAACCTTTCAGGGTCGGTCGGGCTCCTCTCGCCCATCCGTCGGTGCGGGCGACGTGCCAACCCCTGGTGAGCTGGTATTTACCGTTGGCTTTGTCCTTGTTCGCTCCTTCTGACTCGCCCGTTTGTAGGCTATAACAGGGCCTCCTCCGAAACTGAGACGAGCGAAGGGTATTCGCCTCCGCCCGACGTGGACAGTGTCTCTGATTACCTGGGCGACCCGACCGATGCGGCGGGGATGAAGAGGCAGGTGATGCGGCTGTTCCAAAAATACACGCTGCTGCTGCAGGAGATCGTGAAGAGGGTCGATGAAGCCAAGGCCGAGACCGAGGCCCGACTCGCGGCCCTGGAGGGACCTCCACGCGCAGCGGAAGACGACGATGTCACTTCACCAGGCGTGCACATCGCGCGAGCCGAGGGACATCTTAGGAGCGCCACAGAGCAGATCGGCCTGGCTCAGCGGGAACTGGTGGCGGTTCGCGATTACCACGACCCTCGCGTGCCGCCGCGATCGGGAACGAAGCGGCGGCACAGGTGGAAGTGGGTCGAGTACTGATCCAGCCTTCTGCCCCCCGCTCGCAGGATACCTCGGGGTTGCTGTTATTTCCATGTTATCTTGTATTTGTAACCACTTGCGACTCTTTTTGCCCGCCTAAGGGCCTAACTTTTTACTGCTGAGGTTTATTGAAAATATCATGTTGTTGCTCTTGCTTTCTGCGGGCGGGTTAAGGGAACGATCCGCTCTTCCCCTCGTGCTGATCGGGGAGAGGGCGAGCCGAGGAGCTCGCCAGACGGGAGCCTCCCGACTCGCGCGGAATCCCGGGCGAGTGCGGGCCGAGACTCGCCCGCTCAGATGTTGCGCGGACGCGGCCGGGTGAGACCCGCGCCTGATCGACCTTTGGGGTGCGGTTGCGCGCGGGGAAGTCGAACCGTCGGGCTGATTTTTGCTATCTGCACCCCCTCTTTCGGCGGGAAGTTTCCCGCCCTTTCTCTTTCCCTATAAATAGGCCTTGCCGGCTCTTATTTACTCACCGATTCCAAACATCCTCCCGCATCCTTTTTCCCGCGAAGTACGGTTCACGCTCGCCTTCTGGATCTGTCTCGCACGTTCGGCGGCGATCTGATGGGAATGGGCGGAGGCGGCGGCGACGTGGACGGACGAAGTAAGTGCGCTTGGACCTTCTCAGAGCATGATTTTCCCCACGCCGTCATCTCTGAACGCGAGTACCTGGATTCTCTCAGCGACCATGTTCCGCCGAACTTTTCTGCGAGACGGCCCGGGGATGGGGAAAAGATCAACGACCTATATAGGGACGAGCTCGCCATCCCCCTAGCTCACTTTGAGGTGGGCCTGCGACTCCCCCTGTGGCCCGAGGTGCGCCAGGTGCTGAAATACTTCGGGGTCGTCCTAGGTCAGATGACCCCGAACTCCATAGCCGTCATGGTGGGGTTCGCCTGCTTCCTGCGAGAGGAGCGAGTGGAGTTCAGCGTCGCCGTTTTCCGGAAGCTGTTCTCCTTCCGGGCGAATCGGGACGGGACCGCCTACTTCTCCAGCGCCCACCTCAAGGTGCGGGAGACAGTCAACAAGAGTCATAATTGGCTCAAAAAGTTCCTTTTCGTCAAAGGGGATTTCGGCAACGTCCCCTTCTCGCCGGTGCAGCTTAGCGAGGCGAGCTACCGGCCGCCCAGCCTAGGCGGACATGAAGCCGACTTGTGTGCGTTCTTTGCCGGGAAGAATTTTGAGGTCGCGTACCTGCGCCGCCATCTTGACGACCTCGCCGCCGTCCCGCCAGGGGGAGGTTTGCCACTCGCTGCTGTTATGCCTTACCCCTTTTTTTTCCTTTATCTCACCCCTTCTTCCTGGCAGGCGAGCGCGACATCCCTCTTCACCCCCCTTACAAGAGCGCTCGGATTTTCCCCGGGGTTCTCGCCCGAGCTCAGGCTGCGGATGCCGCTCAGCGCGACATCCCGTCAGTCCCGGCCAAGAAGCGGCCGGGTGGCGGACAGCCCACCCCTCCGCCGAAGGTGGCGAAGACCGCGGATCAGCAACCCACCGCGAGCCAAAGGAAGGGCAAGGCCCCTGCGGTCCTACCGGCTGAGGGCCCTTCGCCCCCGCTGGTCGCTTCGACCAGCGACTCCCCGGTCAGGGCGGCGGGCACCTCCGCGCCGCCGGATGGGTCTCAAGCTGCCGCGAGGCCGGTGCCGAGGGGTCACCGCAACTTTGGCTACGGCGAGAGATATCTGGACGAGCTCGGCGCTCCGCTCCTTTCGTGGGACAAGGAGTCAAATCGCGCCGCGATCTCGACATTGCTGCCGAGATGGATGGAGCAGGACACCATCGGCGGGGAGGCCTACAACTTCTCGTTCGGCCTGTACTCGCGAGAAGACGCCGCCATCTACGACAAGGAGGCGACGCGAGTATTGGTTCACGAAAGCGCGCGGGCCCAGCTACGCGGCCTGGAGCTAGCTCACATGGTAGGGAGGCGCTGCACTCAGCTGGAGCGGAACGCCACCTCCCTGAAGAAGCTGGCGGACGAGAGGGAGGAGGCTCAGAAGCTCGCTCAGGAGGACGCGAACCTTCAGAGGAGGCGGGCCGACGCGGCAGAGGAGACCCTCGCGCAGTACCTGGGCGGGGTGGTACGTACTCACCCTGAACTACCGCCCCTTCTCGCGAATACAGCTCACGATTCTTCTCCTTCCTTTTCCCAGGATGCGGCGACGGCGAGCCGGATGGGTGCCGAGATCGCCACCCTTGGTCAGGACAAAGCGGCGTTGGAGGCGCGGGTACGCGAGCTGGAGGCCGCCGCCGCTGTCCCTCCTCCAGACAGCAGGGTCTGTCCGCTCGAGCACCACTCCGACTACGACTTAGAAGTGCTGATGCAAAAGAACGCCGCCAGCGCCGCGAAGTATACGATGCAAATGCTGCGACGCGCGGATCTTCTTACGAGCGAGGCGGCGGAACTCTCGGCGGAAGACGTGGTGCCGGCGCTATTTCTCCCCGTGCCGGACCCTGGGGACAAAGCCTTCCAGCCCATTTAGGAATTCTTGCCCCGGATCTCGCGTCTCCCCTGTCTTTTGACATTTATTTTTTAGATGTATATTATCGTCTATGTTTACCTGTTTTGAGATGTACGCGCGGGCTGCGCCTATACTTCGTATTTTTCAGCTATTGTTGCTTTTATAAATGCTCTCTCGCCCGCCTTATTTATACATTTGCTATTGCCGTGCGACGCGACCTGCCCCTGCGGCCTGGCCCCGATGAGGCGGCTGGTCGCCCACCGAGAGAGGCGAGCCGGCTCGTCCCTCGTCTGTATTGCCTAATTTCTTGCGGACTCTCGCCCAGGTTCTCGCCTCCGCTCGGCCGCCTTTCCTGGGGTTGGGGGGGATATGTTAGACCCCTCCCCTTTTTGATTAACTTTTGTGATTCCGACCTGTTGTTAACATCGTTTGAGTAGTTCCCGGCCTCGCCGGCTAGGTGGGAGTCCGGCAGCGTGTTGGATCTTCTCGAGGCTAGGGATGACACCGAGTGACTTCCGGCCCTGCCAGCTAGGTGGGAGCCTGGCAGCGGGATCTTCTCGGGGTCCAAGCTCATTCCATCGAGTGACTTCCGGCCCTGCCAGCTAGGTGAGAGCCTGGCAGCGGGATCTTCTCGAGGCTAGGGATGACACCGAGTGACTTCCGGCCCTGCCAGCTAGGTGAGAGCCTGGCAGCGGGATCTTCTCGGGGTCCAAACTCATTCCATCGAGTGACTTCCGGCCCTGCCAGCTAGGTGAGAGCCTGGCAGCGGGATCTTCTCGAGGCTAGGGATGACACCGAGTGACTTCCGGCCCTGCCAGCTAGGTGAGAGCCTGGCAGCGGGATCTTCTCGGGGTCCAAACTCATTCCATCGAGTGACTTCCGGCCCTGCCAGCTAGGTGAGAGCCTGGTAGCGGGATCTTCTCGAGGCTAGGGATGACACCGAGTGACTTCCGGCCCTGCCAGCTAGGTGAGAGCCTGGCAGCGGGATCTTCTCGGGGTCCAAACTCATTCCATCGAGTGACTTCTGGCCCTGACAGCTAGGTGGGAGCCTGACAGCGGGATCTTCTCGAGCCTAGGGATGACACCGAGTGACTTCCGGCCCTGCCAGCTAGGTGAGAGCCTGACAGCGGGATCTTCTCGGGGTCCAAACTCATTTCGTCGAGTGACTTCCGGCCCTGTCAGCTAGGTGAGAGCCTGACAGCGGGATCTTCTCGAGGCTAGGGATGACACCGAGTGACTTCCGGCCCTGCCAGCTAGGTGAGAGCCTGGCAGCGGGATCTTCTCGGGGTCCAAACTCATTCCATCGAGTGACTTCCGGCCCTGCCAGCTAGGCGAGAGCCTGGCAACGGGATCTTATCGAGGCTAGGGATGACACCGAGTGACTTCCGGCCATGCCAGCTAGGTGAGAGCCTGGCAGCGGGATCTTCTCGGGGTCCAAACTCATTCCATCGAGTGACTTCCGGCCCTGCCAGCTAGGTGGGAGTCTGGCAGCGGGATCTTCTCGAGGCTAGGGATGACACCGAGTGACTTCCGGCCCTACCAGCTAGGTGAGAGCCTGACAGCGGGATCTTCTCGGGGTCCAAACTCATTCCATTTCTCTGTGCAAGCTGGCTATGGCAATTCTGGGGGGGGGGGAGAAAAAGGAATTCATTATAACAAATCGTGTTGCTTACAGGTGCTTAGGGAAAAAACCTCTTCAGGTCGTCTCCACTCCAGGTGAGACTCAGGGTCTCGCCCTCTACATTTTGGAGCCGATAGCCCCCTGACTTCAAAGCTTCTTTCACAATAAATGGCCCCTCCCAGCTGGGGTTGAGCTTCCCCACGGACGCTGACCTCTCTGCCGCGTCCACCTTCTTCAGCACCAGGTCCCCTTCCGCGAACTGCTTGACCCTGACATGCTTGTCAAAGTATTTTGTCATCCTCCTTTTGACCTCCTCCTGTCAGATGGCTGAAAGGTCCCTCAACTCTTCCACCATGTCAAGGGAGAGTCTCAGCTCCCCCTCGTTCTCGCCTCGCCATTCCTCTCGGCCCTCTCTGGCCGCCCCGACTCGCGGCGTTTGGACTTCAAATTCTATGGGGAGCACCGCCTCGCACCCATGGGAGAGCTTGAAGGGGGTCTCCCCCGTGGCCGTGTTAGGGGTGGTTCTTAGGGCCCAAAGAACTGCGGGGAGCTGCTCCACCCAGCTCCCCCTCAAGTTTTTCACCTTCTTCTTGAGGAGATTGACGATGATCTTGTTCGCGGCCTCCACCTGCCCGTTGCTCCTGGGGTGGTGGACCGAGGCGAACCTGAGGTCGATTCCAAGCTGCTCGCAGAAGCTGGTGAACTCAGCGCTGGCGAACTGGGGTCCGTTGTCGGTGATGATGGCCTGGGGCTGCCCATGGCGACAGATGATCTCCCCCCAGACAAAGTTCTTGATCACTTGGGAGGTCACCTTGGCCAACGCCTTTACCTCCATCCACTTCGAGAAGTAGTCAATCATCACTAGGAGGAACCTTCTCTGACCGCTGGCCTGGGGGAACGGTCCAACCAAATCCATTCCCCAGATTGCAAAGGGCCAGGGGGCTGTGATACTCTTGAGCTGTTGGGCCGGCTGTAGCTGGAGGGGGGCAAACAGCTGGCAGTTATGACATCTCCTTGCGAACTCCGCGGCGTCTCGGCCCAGGGTGGGCCAGAAATACCCTTGTCTGACTATCCTCCCCTCCAGGGTCTGACTCCCGGAATGACTCCCGCATTCCCCGGAGTGGACTTCTTCTAAGATCCTCTGCGCCTCTCCCTCGGCTACGCAGCGAGCCAGCATCCCGGAGAGGGTCTTCCTGTAAAGCTGCCCGTCTTTAAGGAGGTAGTAAGCGGACTTGTGCCTCAGCTTCTTCCTGTCTACTCCCTCCGGATACTCTCCCGTGGAGAGGAAAACTACTACCGGATCCATCCACGAAGGCTGCTGGTCGATCTCCATGAGCTCCCCTTCTTCGACGGAGGGGCGGAACAGGTCGGTGATGGTGCCCCCCACCCGGGGGCCATACTTTGCTAGCTGGTCGGCCTGGTCATTCTCTCCCCTTGGCACGTGTCGGATGGAGAAGGTCTGGAAGGTCCCTATGACCCCCTTCACTTTGGCCAAGTATAACTTCAGAGCGGGCTCCCTTGCCTCAAACTCCCCGTTGATCTGGGAAGCCACCACCATGGAGTCGGTTAAGACCTCCACATCCAACACCCCCAACTCCCTGGCCAGGCGCAGCCCCGCTATCACTGCTTCACACTCGGCCTGATTATTGGTAATGGGAAAATGCACCACCACCGTCTGCTCAATCTGAGTCCCTTGAGGGCTTTCCAGAACCACTCCTACTCCAAGAGAATGCCTTCCTGAGGCTCCATCCACCCTCACTTTCCAAGGAGTCGGGCGGGTGAGCTCCTCCTCCGCTACTTCTACCACGTAGTCGGCCAGGAAGTCGCCTGCCTGAGCTTTGATCGAGAGTCGCGGAACGAAGGAGACATCGAACTCGCTCAGCTCCACCGACCACTTGGCCAGCCGGCCTGAATGCTCCACCCCCTCGAAGATGTTGCGGAGAGGATGGTCGGTCACCACTCGGATCGAGTGTGCCTGGAAGTAAGGTCGTAGCCTCCGAGCCGAGATGATTAGTGCGAATGCAAGCTTCTCCAAGATCGGATACCGGAGCTCGGCCTTCCTCAGGACCCGGCTGACGTAATAGATAGGGAGCTGCCTCTTCCCTTCTTCACGCACCAAGACGGAGCTCAAGGCCTCTGCCCCGACCCCAAGATATAAGAACAAATCCTCACCCTCCTTCGGCCCTTGGAGCAGCGGAGCCTGTGTCAACTGCGCCTTGAGGGCCTGGAACGCCTCCTCGCATTCCTTGGTCCATTCGAACCTCTGGCCTCCCCTCAGCGTTTTGAAGAAGGGGGAGCACTTCTCCCCTGCCCGAGAAAGGAAGCGACTCAGCCCTGCTAGCTTCCCTGTCAACCGTTGGACCTCCTTTGCATTTCGCGGGGACCCCAGCTCCAGGATAGCCTTGACCTTGTCTGGATTCGGCTCGACCCCCGCGGGGGTGAGGAGATGCCCCAGGAACTTCCCCCGGCCGGCCCCAAAGACACACTTGAGGGGATTCAGCCGCATCTTGTATCTGCGTAGGGTGGCGAAGGTCTCTTCCAAGTCCCGGAGGTGGGAGTCCACATCCCGGCTTTTGATCATGAGGTCGTCCACGTACACCTCCAAGTTCCTCCCCCTTTGCTCCTTGAAGACCCTGTCCATCATTTTTTGGTAGGTGGCCCCGACGTTCTTCAGCCCGAATGGCATCATCTTGTAGCAGTAGCAGCCGTCCCCTGTGATGAATGAGACATCCTTGATGTCCGGGGGGTGCATACTGATCTGATGGTAACCTGAAAAGGCATCTAAAAAACTCATTACAGAAAAGCCGACGGCTGAGTCAACCAGCGCGTCGATCCGAGGTAAAGGATCACAGTCCTTAGGACAAGCTTTATTAAGAAGGGAAAAATCGATACACAATCGCCAGCGACCGTCTCCCTTTTTGACCATCACAACGTTGGAGACCCAGCCGGGGTACTGAATTTCGGACACGAAGCCAGCTTTGAGAAGCTTCGCCACCTCCTCCCTGATGGGTTCCGCCAGCTTGTCCGCCGTGGATCTCTTTTTCTGCTGTACGGGGCGTGTCCCCGGGTCTAAGTTGAGGCGGTGGCAGGCCACATCCGCGTCAACCCCCGGCATCTCCGCGGCGCTCCAGGCGAAGATTTCCACGTTCTTCTGGATGCACTCCAGCATCCTGCCTTGGTCCTCCGGGGTCAGCCCTCCGCTGACGCGGATCTTCTCCATCTTTCCTCCCCGGGTGAGCACCTCCAGCTCCATCACTTCTTCTGCCGCCTCCAGCCTGGACCGCTCCCCCCATCCTTCGGCGTCCCCTTCCTCCGGAACGGGGACCTCTACCTCCATCTCTCCTCTCACGACCCTTACTTCGGCCACCTCCTCCAGATCTCCTCATGCCGCCTTTTCTGCGCAGTCCTTCACTCCCAGCTCCTCCCCTCCTGCTTCCTGCTCGACTTCCTCCATCCTCCGCCCCATCTCCTCGGCTCCCTCTTGCCAAGAGATGGTGTTCACCGCAGTGACATAGCATTCTCGTGCCACCTTTGGGTCCCCCCTAACCCTGATCTGCACCCCCTCAGCGTTGAACTTCAAGCACTGATGGAAAGATGAGGGGACGCAGCGGAAGGCGCTGATCAGAGGCCTCCCGAAGATTGCGCTGTAGCTGCTGGGGGCGTCCACAATGACGAACTTGCAGTTTCGGGACTGCCCCCCCCAGGGTGACATGGAGGCCGACTCCTCCCTCTACTTCCTTCCTTTCTCCCGAGAACCCGAACAGGGGCTCGTCCGAGGCCAACACCCTCTTAGCCTCCACCTGCATCGCGTCAAACGCCTTTTTGAAGATGACATTCACGGAGCTCCCATTGTCCACGAGGATCCGAGAGACAGTGAAATTCTCGATGGCGTCCTTGATGACCAGCGCATCACAGAACAGATCCTCGTGGTCTGACATATCACTTCTGGAGAAGGTGATCCTCTCCTCCGGCGGCGGGGTTTGGGATGTAGAGGCGACGCTCTGCCGGTACATGGTGTGGAGGCTCGCCTTGCGGGAAGCCTCGATCCCTACTCCCCCGTGGATCACTCCGATCCCTCCTCGGGTCCCGACACCAACCCGGTCCTCGCAACGATCCTCCTCTGCCCGAGGCAGGACCTCCTCGATCCTCACTTCTTGCCGTGCCTCCTCCTACTGCTGTTGCCGCCCCCTATTCCCTCTCATCTCCAAGAATTCCGGGCACGTGGCTGTTGCGTGCCCCTCTTCCTGATGGAAGTCGCAATAGGGCAGCTCCACCCTGAACTCTCTTCTCCTTCTCCTCATGATCCCTCTCCTCGCTCCTAAAGCTATGGCCATGGCCTCCTCCTGATCGGGGAGCCGGGGCCGGTGACCCTGCCTCCAGCCCGGTGGGTGGAACTGGTCCTGCCTCCCCTGATAGTGACCCCTTCCGAAGTACCCTCTCTGTGGCCCCTGCCCCTGCCACTCTGGTCTCCAACCCAGCCGACGGTCGGGCTCCTGACGCCCCCACCCCGGCTGCTGTCCTTGGAGCTGCCTCTGCTCCCTCTGCCTGGGCTCCCCTCTTCTCTCCTCCTGCGCTCTTCCTCCCTTCGACTCCTTCTCTTCCTCGGTGGCCCATCTGGCTAGCTTCCTTGCGAACTCCGGATTCGACGCCTCCCCGTCGACTTCTCTCGCCGCCCTCTCCATCAGTTCTTCGTAGGAGAGGGGGGGGGGGGAACTCTCTTCAGCTCCATTCGGAAGAAACCCTGCTGCAGGCCCAGGGTGAAGGCCATCATCAGACTATGGCCCGACATCTCCTGGACCTGGGTGACCTCCTCCTGAAATCGGTCCACGTAGCTCCCCAACGTCTCGTTCACCCCCTGCTTTATGTGGAACAAGGACTCAGACTCCTTCTTCCTCTTCTTCGAGGTAGTGAACCTCAACATGAACCCTCGGCGCAAGTCCTCGAAGCAATAGATGGAACTAGCCGGCAGCTGGTGGAACCACTCCCTTGCCTTCTCTCGGAGAGTGATGGCGAAAAGCCGACATTTGAATCCGTCCGACATCTGACGGATGGAGACCACATCCTCGAACCATTGGACGTGCTGGACCGGGTCTCCCTTCCCGGTGTAGTAGGACATCTCGGGCTCCCTGAACCTTCTGGCACTGGTGCTGAGGAGACCAGCTCGCTGAATGGACTGCCTCCCCCCACTGGGCGAGCCGGCGAATCTCGCGGACCCAGCTCGCCGAACCTGCCTCGGCTTGCCGAACCGGGGAAAAGCTCGCGCCCCGGGAGCTCGCATCCTCGGCCTTCCTCGGCCACTTCCTTCCCAGCTCGCCGGCCAGGGGCGTCCTCGCCCAAAGAGGGGGCGGCCGCGATCCGGGCTGCCGGCGTCGAGTACTCGGCCCGCGCGCCGAGTGCGATCCTGACGAGGCCCAGCACCTCGTTCCTGAAGTCCTCCAACATCCCTACTGTTGCGAGAGGTGGGGGGGGGGGGGGCGGCGAGTCCTGCCTGTCAGATCCTTGTCCTCCCGTCATTGAGCTCGCCGAAGCTTTTCTGCACTGACCACTCTCCACGCTCACCGCACCAAGATGTTGAAACCGGAATCCGGCCTCTTGTGGAGTTCGACCCTTGGGGAAGGGGTGGTCTCGCGCCTACTTTGCTCCTGCAAGAAAAACAACGAAAGAGACAAGAAGAACAGACCCAAGGGCTCGGCAGGGAGGTCCCACCACAAACCCGGAAGATCTCTGAGCGCTTCCCCTCCTTAGCCAGAAGCCGAGCTAAGGTACCCTCAGAGAGCACTTGAGAATGAGAGTAAGGAGGCACTGACAGCGTGCCCTCTGTGGTACCCCTTGGGTCTTATTTATAGATTTTTGGAACCTGAACTGCCAATAAACAAAAGAACTGTCCTGAAAATACCAAAAAAACCCATGGTTGGGTCTGCCTACAGCCAAACTCCGCTGTTCTAAATGGCTATGCGCAGTCCGACCTAGTCTGCCAACAACGAAGCTCTGCTGTCCTGAGTAGCTATTCGCACCCCACAGGGAGTCAGCTCGCCTCCAATCCCCCCCCCCCCCCCCCCCCCGCGGGAGGCGGGCGCGACCTGGCTCTCGTGGCTCGCCTATCCTCCCTGGGCGAACGCGAGCCGAGCCGTCGCGACCTGCCTGTCTTCTGCCGGGCGGACCGGCAACCAGGTCGCGTGTGGGGGTTGGCCGGCGGTCACCGCGACCCCGACCGACTCGCTAGTCGCGGGTCGCCAAACTCATCTGCTTTGGCCAAGGACTCTTCGCGCGACCCGCTCGCTCGCCTCGCCGGCTCGCTCGCCTGAAATGGGCGGGAGCGGGCCAGCCCTTCTGCCGTATATCTGTTTTGCCGCTTGAGTGCGGGTCGCGGGGGCTAGGTCTGCTCGACCTCCCTGGCGGGACCCGCTCGCCGGACACGGGGTTGTACACCTGCAACATTATCTTTCGACCTCACATCAATTATGGTAATAATCCCTTGACTCATGAGGGAGGTCAACTAGACTTATTTTATTCTTAGCCGTCTTCTTTTGTTACTGAAAAAGTGTTCGTAGCAATCATTTAAATAGCCTGATTGTTGCAGTAAACTGTAACATAACTCAATTTTAGGCTGGACTGTGGAATGTCCATCACCAAATCTCTTATTCACTATGCATTTTCTCCCACTGAAAGCTATAACGTAGAGTTCGGATTCCATAAAAGATAGTGCAATACATGATTGTCTCTTGGACTTTCATGCTACAGCTAATACTCCTAGTGTAAATATAAATCCACTAGTGGACTTACTGTCGTTTATTTCTAAGCACTGTGATGCATCAGAATATCTTTCCAAAACTAGAAAATAACTATAGTAACATAAAACATACTTTTGGGTATCTCATTAGTCTATCGAGGGCATCCAAATGGTTTTGGCTAGGATTACTAGTGAATATACTCAACATGTCGACCGTAAAGACTATGTTAGGTCTAGTGCGGACCATAACATACATGAGACTACCAATCAGTTTAGTATAATCTAACTATCTAACCGCAAATCCTTCATTGAGCTTTAAACAGCTGTTATAATCGTATGGTGTCTCTAATGCTCTACTTTCACTGTATCCCCACATATCCAACATAAATTTTATGTATTATTTTTTTTTCAGAACCCACTTACAACCTATAATTTTAGCTCATTTTGGCTTAACAACTAATATCCATGTGTTGTTTTAAAGTAGAGAGTCTATCTCTTCATCAATGGATTTTTTCCAGAGTAGTGAATCCATTGATCTCATCACTTCCTTATATGGAGATGGATCAACCTCAACGTGGTAAGTGACAAAATCACTACACAAGGTCCTGAGAATTCTCTCTTTCACAAAAGTCCTTCTAAACCCTAGACCACTGTTGTCTAATGGAACTAAATATGGGGTGCTCGGTACTGATTCAGGGTCTTCCTCAGTAATAGTTGTTTGCATACCTGAGAGAGATATGTTCTTATCTTAAGGAATTTATCTTCAAAGAACACTGCGTCCCTATATTCTATAATTATATTATTGAAAATGTCTAAGAATCTATCTGCAGCACTATCCTCGACACAATCTAAGTAGACACACGTGTTGGTCCTTGGTCTAAGCTTAGACTTTCTAGGGTCGGAAATCTTAACACTAGCTATACAATTCCTTGACTTAAGTCTAGTTATTGTCGGGGGTCTCTTAAAGCAAAGCTTGTAGGGTGTGACCTCTAACTCAGTATGAGGGACTTTGTTTAGAATGTAGTTTATAGTTAAAATTGCTTCTCCTCAATAAGCAGTAAACATGTCAGTAGTGAGGAGCATAAAATTCAACATCTCTGTTAACGTTCTATTTTTTCACTCGGCTATACCATTCGATTGGAGTGAGTGAGGAGCAGTGGTTTCCGCTACGATTCCCTGAGAGGCAAGAAAACATCTGAACTCACTGGACATGCATTCCCCTCCTCTATCACTTCTAAACCTTTTTATCTTCATGTTTAGTTGGTTTTCTACTCCGGTTTTGAAAAAAACAGAACTTTTCAAACGCTTCATCTTTAGTTTTAAGAAGGTAAATGTGATAGAACATAGAGCAGTCATCTATAAATGTTATCATATACTTACTTCCCCCTCAGGTGACAAAACTTTTAAAGTTACATATGTCGGAATGTATAAGTTCTATGAGTGTTGTGCTCCTTGTAACCATACTGAAAAAGTTCCTTATTAATTTTAATTTGAGCATACACTTCACATTTTCAGGTTATTTTTTAGTGTCTAATGTGATCTGGTGAGTTCTGCCAATTTGGAATATTTTCCTATAATTCACGTGTCCAAATCTCTATTTAGAGTCATATGGCTAACTAAATTTGTTTTAACTTGTTGAACTATCTTGTTTGCTAGACTTAGTCGGTACATCCTATTTTTGACGTATGCACATCCAAAATAGTGAAAATTAACTGACAGTGTTACTCTACTGCTACAAAAGGTAATAAACATGCTAACATTACATAACAAACTTATAGACACTAAATTAACAGCTAATGAAGGAATGAATTTAACATCTTTAAGGTTAAAGTCTTATATGAGGATAACATCAAAGTTTTGTTCCCCACCTTCAGCACGTAAGTTGTCTCGTCATTCGCCACCGTCACAGACTCTCTTGTAGTAGTGAGCCCTGTCATCAAATTAGCATTGTTGCAAAATTGGCACATTGCCCCCGAATCCAGATACCAATCAGTGTTGGCTTTTGCGTTTCCGACCATAGCAATAATGTCGGATGACTCAGCAAGACTAACCATATAGACTTGGTTGGCTTCTTGTGGTACTCTAGTACTTTCCTTTTTAGGGAACCTGCAATTAGATGCACTGTGTCTCCACTTGTTGCAGCTGAAACACTTGCTCTTAAACTTCTTAATCTTTTTACTTGGGCCTGCAACCCGTGAGTTATTTTGGGGAAGTTTGATCGTTTTAGGCTTGGACGCGCGTTTAGAGTTAAAAACTATGTTAGCCGCAACTTTTGACTTGGTAATAGCTTCTAAGGCGTGCCTTGTCATGTTCTCATCCTCAATGTATATAAAATGCTTGAGATCATTCATACCAATTTCACCTGCTTGTGGTATATTTCAGTTTTGAAATTGTACCACGTGCAAGACAGTTTATAAATAATCGTGCCCGCAACAAAAATACCAGACAAAGTAATATTTTCACTGTACAAGGAATCAACTAATTTTTCGAATTCCAATACTTGAGGGAGAATGACTTTCTCCTCGTCGAACGTGAAGGAATGAAACTTATCCATCACGTGTGTTTTAGAAAGGTCCTCCTCTTGCCTGAAGTGCTCCTCCAGTATCTCCCAAATCTCCTTGGCAGTCTTCATCTTGATGTACGTCTTTGCTAGGCTTGAGGATATACAGTTCAACAGGTAATCGCGACAAAAGTCTTCTCCGTGGACCCACTGTGCCTCATCGTCAGTTCTCATAATATCAGCACGATCAGACAAGACTGTGTAAGACACGTTCAGGTACTTCATCCCAAATTGCGTGTTCAACTTCCTGTTACTGAACTCTGTCGCAGTGAACTTTTCCAATTTGAGCATCGAAACTGAAGACGAGGAATTGCACTCCTTCATCATAGTGATGACGATGATGAGAGAGAAAACACAGGAGTAGTAAGCATTGAACGTCAACATGATGTCTCGATGCCAAAAATTAGGTCACTCGACGCCAGACAGGCCCACTCGACGCCAAACAGGGCCACTCGATGCCAGGAGCTTGGACTCGACGCCAAACAGGGCCACTCGATGCCAGGAGCTTGGACTCGACGCCTGAAGAAGCACTCAACGCATGAACTCGACAGAATCGACGCCCGGGCTGAACTCGCCGCACTCGACCTCTGGGCTGAACTCGACACACTCAACGCATGAAAAAAAAAGATAACAAATGCACACTGTGAAGGTACGAAGAAGATCCAGATTTAGGATAATAGGGTTTAAGGCGGGTTTGCAGCGGAGGAGAAAGGCAGCGCTGCTAAGGCGATTCCCGCCTCCTGAAACTCTGTAGGCTGATGAACTCTAAATCTCACTCTGTCTCCTTCCCCATTAATCCTCCCGCTCCATCGTTTCTCCACCAAGTTCTGAGATTTTGATGAGCAGCGTTGCTACCCTCATCCTGCCCAAATCCTCTGCTTTCGATTCGTCTCTGTTTCTTTCAAACCCTCGCTGCCAACTCCTTTCTTCTTCACATCCCAAGGATATGTGGAGAACCTTCTTCCGGCGCGTCTGCCGTCCTTATCCCCCCTCCCCCTCGTCCCTGTTTTCTGAATTCAGCTTCTCCAAATTGAGTTTTTCTCGCCGGAGTGAAGGCTCCTGTTTTTTACTAGGAAATTCTCCTTATCACGCAGCCACCTCCCCCGCTAGTTTTAAAGGTTTCGCAAGCGTTGCAGAGGCCGTCGAGGCCATTTCCTCCACCGACGTCGACGAAGACGCATCCTCCATCCATGAAATTCATGGTTTTCTTCAAGAGATAAGCAGCAGAGAAAAGGCCGCCGGTGGCGCTTCGGTTGGGCGTTTGAGGAAGCAACTGCGGACGGTGCATCCAGTCATTGGGTCCAAAAAATACCTCATTCTCCGCCGGAAGCAGATAAAGATCGAGACTGATGCATGGTTTCAGGCTGCGCAGGAGTACAAAGAGCTCCTGGCCGACATGTGTGAGAGGAAGCTCGTTCCTAATCTGCCTTACATGAAGTCTCTTTTTTTGGGCTGGTTCGAGCCTTTCAGGGATAAGATTGTAGCGGAACAGGAGCTGTGCAGAGAATCCAAGAGCAGGGCATCACTCTTTCCTTTCTTCAATGAGCTTCCTCCAGAGATGATGGCAGTCATCACCATGCATAAGCTGACGAGTTTCCTCATGACTGGAGAAGATGGGTGCATTCGGGTTGTCCAAGCTTCATGTCAGATTGGGGATGCTATAGAGCACGAGGTGCAAAATTTTGTTAGAATCTTTCTGTTTATTTTGATTCAATACCATGAGCCTCTTAGAGAAGTTTGGTCATCTCTGCAAGTTCATTATAAACTTTGTTGCTACATATTTAATTCAGTCAGAACTATTTGATTTGAATAATTTGTAGTTTTTCCATGCCAAAATATGACAGTCATCATGCTGTGATCATGGACAGAATTATGCTAATATCTTTGGTCGATTCCATGAAGCCTTTCACCATTCACATGTCATATTGATTTTTTTCCAGTACTTGTAACCTTTTGATTGAATTTATCATGCTAACACAACTTTTTGATAATTTTTCCTTGCTAATATCGTGAAATAAATGTCATATCTTGTAAACTAACGCGGCAGTGGGGTCATATATCATTCTTAGATCCTGCGATGCTCTAAAGAAGTTGTCCCAATTTTGCTTCCCTTTGTAATTATAGGGCTCACTATTAGTTGTATATTCAAGGTCTGTACATCTATTTTTTGTGCCTACTTTGGGCGGTAACACTAAAACTCACGAATCTTATGAAATACGAAGTTTAGCAAATATGAGTTTGTACAACTACGAGTGTAGGAATGATTACTTTAGTTTAGGGTACATTATTTGGTCGTTTTAGTTTTGAATACCCGGTATTGACCGTTGAGTCTTACTCGTATTATTGTATTAATTTATATTTTAAATCTAGATGGCCTATTGGAGATAGTCATGAATGTTTTGGTCTAGTGCAGTTGTTTGGTTGAAAAATCTCTTGAGTAAATTTAATAAGTACAAAGAAAATGCTTAATTTTGTGCTAATTAAAAAAGAATTACATCTGTGATTGGGGCAATGAAGCTATACGAAAGATTAATAGAGCACGTGTTTGAAAAAATATGCCAAAAATAGATGAGTCAATTTATTTTCATATCGAGAAGACATACTACTATGAAAGAAATTCTTTGTTAGGCTTTTTTCGAAGAAGTATGCAGTGCAAAAAAGATTATCGTGTAGTTTTTATTGATCTTTGTTGAAGAAAGTATAAAAAAAGTCCATTGTGAAGGCCCATGTAAAGCCTTCTTTGGATTTAGTCCCAAATCTTGGGATAGAGTTTAGGCTCTCCCCACTTCTCCTATATATATAAGTACAAATAATATGTTATGTAATTTTTGATTGAGAAATTAATAAAATCATATCTTATTTCTATTTTCTCTCAATTGCGTGTTCGTCTACATGGTATCAGAGCCAAACGATCCGCTATTTCTAAGATTGTGCCTTCGCTCCCTGGGTGGTTGTACCTCTCTAACCGCGCTTCTGTTTTTTTGCGGCTATGCTTTTCTTAACCGCAGACTCTGCTGCCTCTGTCTTCCGCTCTGCATCTTTCCCTGTGATTTCTCTGGCTTTTATAACCTTATCCTGTCACCGTTGGGCCTCGCAACTCTGTGTCCTGCGACTTCTTCCTGTCCGCCCGCCCGTTCTTTCCATGCCGCAAATCTCCTAGCCGCCTCTCTCTCTCAGGACGCCGCTTCTTCTCAGGACGCAGCTACGCCTCAGGTCGCAGTTACGCCTCAGGTTGCAGTTCCTTATCAAGCCGCATCTACTTCTCAGGCCGCCGCTTCTTCTCAGGCTGCAACTACTACCCAGGCTGTTGTTCTCCTCAGGTCTTTGTTCTCCTCAGGACGCAGTATTCCAGGTCGCCGTTCTCTTCAGGCCGCAGTACTCCAGGCTGCTGTTTCTACTTCAGGTTGCTGTTCTCCTCAGGCCGTTCTTCTCAGGCTGCAGTACTCCAGGTCGCCGTTCTCTTCAGGCCGCAGTAATCCAGGCCACCGGTCCTACTCAGGCCACCGTTTCTTCGGTCGCAATTCTCCTGCCCGACCAGGTTGCTGTCTGCTCTTCTTACCGTCTCTTGGGATTTGTCGCAGTTTCAGTTCGCTGGCCTAACTGCAGCCTTACCTGGTCTCCAAGCCGCCTTCTCTTCCGCTTCTTCCTGACCTCAGCCTCTTTTCGCAGGTCCTTTTCGCTATTGCCTTACACATTGTCACATTGATTGCTACTCGCTGTTGCTGATTGTCAGACCGCCGCTGTTTGCTACCCGCCAGGCCGCTGCCGTTTGCTCTTGCTGCTGGGCATATTCGACTGGCCGTCTGATTTTTCTTCCCTCTCCAGGCTTTGTCGCAGTTTCTTCCTGGTTGGATCTTCTCCCATGTCAGATCCTGCTACTCCGATTTTTTGACTCAAAAGTATTCTCATGGCAGCCGCATCCCTTCTCGGGGTAATGGTTGACACACTCATACTTCCCTTAAGCGTACTTACTGCGGTAGAGCTGATCACCTCCCAACCACTTATTACAGTCTGCACGGTCTAGTTCCTGCACCGTTTGCCTCTACTGTTGTCCCTGCTCTAAATAGCAGTCGTGCTTACATTGTTGTCTTGCACACCCAACTCCAGAACCTTCAAGAGCTGATTCGTCATTCCTCCGTCTCTATTGTGTCTATTTTTGGTGGGGGTGTTTCCTGTTTTGCCCACAGTTCCTCCTTGATTATGGACTCTTGGGCAACCCATAATATTACCCTAACAAAACTTCCTCGATACTTGGACTGTGCATCCCAAGTTCATTACTGTTGCCAATGAGGACACTGGTCACCCTACTCCAGTCGCTGGATCAGCCGACATCACCTCTACCTCCTCCCTCACTCTTCGCTTGATTCTTCATGTTCCGGGCTCTCTTTTCAATCTCATATCTATTCGTCTTCTCACACAAGATCTTGATTGTTATGTGACTTTCTCTTCCACCTCTTGTGTTGTGAAGGATCGACGGCCGTATACTGTCATTGGTAAAGGAAAACTTTTTAATGTGCTTTACATCTTGGACTCCCACCCCACGATTCTCTCCACTATTAGTTCTGTCGAGAGACATAAGCATCTTGGGCACGCCCTTCTCCACATCCTCCAAAAAGCCCTTCCAGATTTGCCCCTCATTGACTTCACATGCGAGTAATGTATTTACGGCAAACACCATCATTCTACCTTTTCACCTCACTGTACTCGGAGGGATGCTCTCCTTGTTTTAGTTCATTCAGATATTTGGGGACCCTACAAAACTTCCAGTGTTTCTGGTTATCGTTACTTCGTTACCTTCATTGATGATTACTCTCGTATGACATGTTTGTATTTTCTTCATGATCGATCTGAATTGCCTCGTGTCTTTTGTGCCTTTATCCTTCAGACTCTCCACCAATTTTCTACTACCATTAAAACTCTCCACGCCGATTATGCTTGTGAATACACAGGATGTGTTTATCGGTTTGTGTACTGAGTTTGACATCATCCATCAAATCTCTTGTGTGTATACTCCCCAACAAAATGGTGTTGCCGAATGAAAGAATTGTCACCTTCTTGAAGTTGCCCGCACCCTTATGTTTCAAATGAATGTTCATAACATATGTTGGAATTTCGCGGTTTCTACGGTCTGCCACCTCATTAATCGCCTGTCCTCCCCTCTTCTCAACTTTGAGGCTCCCTTTAACCTTTTTTTCCCACCACACCCCCTTTGCAGTCACCCCTCGTGTTTTTGGCTGTGTGTGCTATATTCACAATCTTGGCCCGTCTATTGACAAGCTGGCCCCACGTGCCTCAAAATATATGTTTGTTCAGTCAGAAAGGCTATGTCTGCTATTTTCCCACTGATCGGAAGATTGTGATATCCGCAAATGTCACCTTTCTTGAAGATCAGCCGTATCATTCTCCACCCCTTGACCCTCCCATACCACTACTGTCTCCTCTGCAGCCAGCCGTTCCTGTTACTTCGCCACTTCCACCTCTCCTCCCCACGCCACTTCCCATCCAACCGCCAAAACCTCCTCTGATTCGTGTGTACACTCGTCGTCCGTCTCATTCCAATGGCCCGAGTCCGTTACCTTCTACAAATGTCACTGCGCTCTGCTAATCTGGACACGCCTTCTGGCTTCTACAGCTCACCCCATCAGTAAAGTTGTTTCTTTGCATCGATTATCTCCACTTCTTCATACCTCTCCGACTTCATTATTGTCGGTTTCCACCCTCAATTGTTTGCAGGAGGCTCTTCAACATCCGGGATGACGAGTGATTATGGAAGAAGAAATGTCTGTTATTTGGGCCAATCACACCTGGGATCTTCTCCCTCTCTCTTCGGGTCAGACGTGGGTGGGCTGCAAATGGGTCTTTACCATCAAACATACTCCAACTGAGATAGTTGAGCGGCTAAAGGCTCGCCTTATCGCTCGTGGTTTTACTCAACAACACAATCTTGACTATGAAGAGACCTTCTCCCTTGTTGCAAAGTCAAACACTCTCCGTGTCTTGATCTCTCTGGCCGTTGATCAACATTGACCACTGCATCAGTTGGACGCTACGTTATTAAAGGCGCAAGGTGCACCGAGGCGCAAGGCGCACCGGGGCGCAAAACGGTCCTGAAGCCTACGCGCAAGGCGCAGACGCGCACCCGAGGCACGTGAGATGCAAACATGAAAAATAACATAAAATAAGTCAATTGAGCGCCCAATTCACTGAAAATAAATGAATTGGGCGCCCAATTCACTTATTTTCAGTGAATTGGGCGCTCAATTTGCTGATTTTCAGTGAATTGGGCTACCAATTCACTGAAATTCAGTCAATTGAGCACCCAATTCACTTAAAATCAGTCAATTGCGTGCCCGATTCACTGAAAATCAGTCAATTGGGCGCCCAAAAATCCTAAAATTATATGCAATTCATAGTTCGCAAACATTCGTAAATAGTTAAATTAGATAATTATTTGTACTTTATATGAAAACATAAAACATTGAGGAATTCATGGTGCAAAAAATATTGCACAATGCCATACAGTGATACAGAACACAATGCCATACAGTGATACAGA
Source organism: Platanthera guangdongensis (assembly GCA_039583875.1). NCBI lineage: Eukaryota > Viridiplantae > Streptophyta > Magnoliopsida > Asparagales > Orchidaceae > Platanthera > Platanthera guangdongensis. The sequence goes on from CM077152.1 coordinate 10,867,747, forward strand.
ACACAATGCCATACAGAACACAATGCCATACAGATTAAACAATTCTCTGCTCTAATAGATTAAACATAAGCTACCGTACAAAACACAGATATAGCACAATGCACCTTTGTATTCAACACAATAATATATAGCCTATGTTCACATATACAAAGAATAACTCGAACAACAAATAAAACAACTTTATATTGCTAAATAGAACTATTTTATAAATTATTGGGTAATGTATAATGTTAAACTTTAGCTGTTAAGTGAGCTAAATTTCCCCAAAAGTCATTGTTAATATGTTTATTGTATATAATTTTAACTTTATTTTAGCTAGTAACCATGCATATCCAGCTCAACTTCATTCATTCTAGATCAATATTTACACACTTTTATAGTTTCAAAACAAATAAAGACAACATGATAATAATCAAGGACATGATCAAGCTAAGGGGTGATTTGGAGCCATTCCAAAATAAAATACAAGTCCACACCGTAGGCTCACAACGTGGACCTCGGGCATGTAATGATATGCACGAGGAAGTGTAATTATATTTATAAATTTAACTGAAATACTTGAATTTTGATAATTGAGAAGTCAAATTTATAGAAAATGACTTCAGAAGTCACCAGACAACAAACATCAGTATTCATAATAATTTATATACACATTCATTCAAAGATTAATCACTTTTCATATAAAAATTTTTCTAAAAAAAATAAAATGCATTGCTTGGATGAAGATTACATAAAATTGACTTAGAAGGGATCATAACAAAATTGACTTAGAAGGGATCATAACTGGCCACAACGGTCATCATGAACAATATACAAACCACAGTAAATGGAAACAAATACCATCTATTCCAAGTAAAAAAATGCAAAGACATAATTCACACGTTTTTGGACCAGCTCCTATAGATCTATATAGGACTCCTACCAAACAAACAAACAAACATAAACACGTACGCAATCATAAACTTAATTAACAATGAGCCAAACAAACATAGACTAACAAGTCAACAATGCAATGTTTCGCACAAAAAATAAACATAAACTATCAAGTCAGTAATCATAAACTCTAAACTAATGTGCAAGAAAATAACATAACATTGCGTAGATTTTCAATTTTCCCTCGGCCTCGTCATCATTAAATATTAATTACTCATTGTCTAAATCAATTAGGGCTTCATCTTCTTCACTATAATCACCTTTTTCTTCATTGAACTCAACTTGTTCTTCATCCTCGACATCATCTGTAATGATTGCTGGAGTAGTAGCCCTCATCTTAGATGTGTTCCCCTTGTCAACTATCTTCTTCCCTTTGGATAAGCGCGTTTGGTAGATGTCCTCTTCTACTCCAGTGGCCCTATCTATTGCACCCCATGTCAATAAATCGTCATCAAAAAGTAATTCTTCATTCCGCTTAACCTCCTCATCTTCCTCCATTCTTCCTATCAGCCATTCATTGTTGTCGTCAATATGTTTCAGTGAACTCGGATCAATACGATCACATGAACCATGTTGCCGACGCAAGGCGCGATTGTATTTTACAAATACCAAATCATTTAGATATTGCTGAGCTAGCCGATTTCTTTTTTTGCTATGAACTTGCAACATAAACAAATAAACAATTAATCATATATTGATATAAATTAATATTTACATACTTGTTCAATAAAATTCATACATGTTCAGAAAAACTCCAATTATGCTCACATTCAGATGAACTGCAAGTGAGACTTAGAATTTTTATAGCAAATTTAGTCATATTAGGGGTACCAGCTACATAAGATTGCCACTATTCAACTGCATCATAATAAAACATTTTTAATAAATAAATTGTATGTTTGAAACTTTGAATAATGTTTAATTTACTAACCTGGGGACTTGTTTTCCTATGCCAATCTGCAAATTGTATTTCAATTAATGTCTGGTTCATGTGGTCGTAACCGCTTGACCGACGAAAATATGTCCCCCCCAAACGGAGCCTTAGTTGGTCCATAATTTTATCTTGAATGTCACGACCTGGAGTGATCATTTGCATTGTTTGATATAAACCTCTTATGACTTCTCCATCTAATGCAATATCAGAGTTTGAATAGAAGAATTCCGGATTTAGAAAATGAGCTGCCGCATGCGATGGTCGATGAAGCTGATTTTCCCATCTCTTGTCTACAATTTTCAGGATATCCTTGTATTTTTTTCTCTTTCCCATCGAAAAAGTTAATGATTGTCTCTTTCACTCTATCCATAGTCTCATAAATATAATCCATAGCTGGTCTTTTCTCACTATCTACCAATCTTAGTATCCGAACTAAAGGTTCAAAATTTTTCAAAATGTACAAAATAGTACTCCAGAAAGAGACCATTAATATAATGCCTTGTACTTGCTTACCTTCCGTTTTTTTTGCCCACTTGCTTGATGTCCACTCAGGTGAAGTGAACATCTTTCTTAGATTGATCCTCTACTTATGAATGCGTTGAAGAGTAAAAAAAGAAGTCACGAACCTCGTACATCCACAAATTCAAGGAAAAATGTTCCTTTGGGTGAATTTACCAAAAAATTTATAAGTGTTCTCGGTTTATTATTTGTCCATTCGTCCGCCATGAAAGAACACCCATTCACCCTCCACTCATTCTCATAATTCTTCCTTATACTCTTGACTTCACTTACTTCATTATTCAACAAAGGCACACAAACTTCATGATAACTGGGTGGTTTCATTCCAACTCCAAACTGTCCAACGAACTCAATCATCACTGCAAAATTGGGAGAAGTTAAAACATTAAAAGCAATAGCTGCATCATACATCCATTGAGCTATGTGTTTGCAAGCCCTTCCTCTAAGTTCCTTCTTACACGCTTCGTTAATTGTAGTTTGCTTCATTAGCTTTTCTTGGCCCTTTTTTTCATTTTCTTCTCGATGTTAAGTGGAAAAAAACATCCATCGATCCTTTGGTCCGAGCCTTTTTAGATGCACCACTTGGTCCGCATCTATGAATCTTCACTCCGTTGTTACCCATATCTTCATCGCTTCCAAAAGTATCTACATCTGCAAAGTCTGAGAATGCTTGCTTTTTCGTATTGCTCGTATTCATTTTCTTTTCCATATATTCTTGAATTTCCATCCGTACATGTGGACATTTCAGACAAGCTTTGGTATTTCTAAATCCCCTAACTTGGTGTTGTTTAGCACAAAAAATTCCACCCTTTGTGACTTTATCCCAAATATTGCAAGTTAAGTCATTTTTATTAGCGGTAGAACTTTGACGTACATACTTTCAGTCTGGATCAATCCTAGATTGGACACTGTATGAACCAAAATTACTTGCATCCATTTCAGCCTATTAAATCATTTTAACAACAAGAATGAGTGTACACAACAAGAGAATACGTGAAATTCAGTGAACTCGGCTTCTAGTTCAATGTAAATTCATTGTTTTACAGTAAACCGGGCTTCCAGTTCACTGCAAAACAGGCGTTGGAAGCAGTCAAAGTAACCAGATAATGGCATTATGACAACCATAATTATGAAAATTAATTTTATTAAGGCAAATAGGTAAGGATTGCACACAAACAAAATTACTAGAACAACAATGAGATAATTCGTAATCAGAACAACAATATACTATGTGAAAAAAATATGACCAAGGTTAATCCTTAGAAGAGGGAATATTCATAATCAGAAGAGGGAAAAATATGACCAAGGTTAATCCTTAGAACAGCAATGAGAATATTCATAATCAACACAGCAACCCTAGATTTTTTTTTTCATATTAGATACTCAATAAATATGACCAAGGTATATGGCTATATGCCAAGGTTGCTTCATATAGATCATTGTTATACATTCATAAATTTAAACATCTCTTAATTATATTTCAGGAGCCCTATACTATGTGAAAAACCATATGAAAAAAAGTGTTCATTTCATACTATTCAGTAAACAAAACAAAAGCAAGTCATATGACCAGCTGCTTCATATAGATCATTCTTACAATTCAAAATTTTATATGAAATTGTAAAAAGTGAAAATCAGCTCGGATGTGGCTAATGATGATGATAAGAAAGTAATGCATTTTTTTACATGAGAATTCTGGCGTACCTTTCAAAGGAGCTTTGTCCTTGGGAACTAGTTCAATAAGACAATTATTCCTGAATGACACAAGCAAGCAAATTTTGGCAGTGAACTGTAATGAAATGAATATAAATATAACTAATAGGTAGGTAAGAAATCAAAAGATAATTCAAAATGTTCAAACATATGCAGTTCTGCCAATCCCTTCCATATTTTTATTCATTTGTGTTTTTTGTAACTCATTTTGCTAAGATTTGTGCGACAAGATCGTATTGTGCGAATTTCAGTGCAACATGTGTTGCAGCAAAATAAATCCTGTTTCACTTGATCTGGTTTGTTGAACGAAATTTATGTTTTAATACATGATTTGTTAAAACACATAAGAGAACAATGGGGATATTTAGTTGTTTAATTTCTTGATTTGAGGCTATCTGTACCCCGTGAGGAGGAAGATGTATGAAAAAAATATCTGATTTTGATAGGTCATGCAAATGGAATGTGCATAATGAAGAACTGCGCTGACAGCAAGATGATGAGGAGATGATTTGACATAGGAGGGTCTGTGTGCTAGTACCAGACAATGATGAACGAGAATGTGCCGGATGTTTGTACCTTCGAAATTTTAAGATGCTGGTCCGTTGATAGCAAGAGGAGCGGCGGCCAGCGAGCTTTCGAGCTGAAGGGAGCCGCGGCCGACGAGCTTTGGAGCAGAAGAGGAGCGGAGGCCTGTGAAATTTCAAGCCGAAGAGGAGCGGGGAGGACGGGGCATGAAGGAAAAATGGCCCTGACTCTCCTTATATTCGTGAATATAAAGCCCTAAACCTAATTAAACCGGGCTGAGTGAAAAAATAGACCAGCCTGGTGAAAACTTGCCAGGCACACCTGGTTGGCAAGCAAGGTGCGCGCCTGGTTGGCAAGCAAAGCGCACGCCTAGGCCACTTTGCCCGCCTTAGCCATACTGAGGCGCCCCGGCATACGCCCGCCGCCTCAGGCGCGCACCTTGATAATATAGGTTGTGTACAACCCATATTCGTCGAGGGTGGACCCATTCAGAAGCAGGTCAATAAGAAGTCAAAGTCAGCGTGTCAAAACAGAGGTCAGAGTTGACATTCAAGACTGTAGAATGCCTGGGTGAGTATGACGAACTCTTCTCGCATACTCGCCAGGTAGGCGATTAGGGCAGATACTCGCCCAAGTCTGGCGAGCTCCCTAAGAGGTCGCCGGTCGGGGCCGAGCTATAAATAAGATCCCCCACCCCTTGGTTTTCCTATAAATAGGATCCCAGGTGTACGTGGGTTTGGACTTTAGAATCTCGCAAAATATCTCGACTGGACCTTTTTCTGGACTTTTAGCCTTGCGTGATAGTGATCATCCCCTTGGTCACTAACCTCAGAAAGTCATAACTAGTGTCCACATGTACCCTGTTCGGCCATCTGTAGTTGTGGAGGGAAAGCTTCTTTCAAGCATCCAGGTACGTGACGGGACCTCCCTGCCGCAACACCTAGGGTCCTTCTAGTCGTCCCTCTGTTTTTGTGTCCGAGCTTGTTAAGCCTTCAAGCCCGACTGTCACGACCCGTCTCAACAAAAGTTAGTGCGTTCGGACGGGTCGTGACAGTTGGTATCAGAGGTATGTTAGTTTCTAAAGATAAAGTATTTTATAATTTTCACCTATTTTGAATCTTATTATATAAATATATATGTAGACATCATTCCTTCACTCAACTTGTCCTTATTTGTTGTTCGCGGCTGAAACACGCACACACTCACTTATAAGCATGAGTAGTATGCATACGAATGTTAATGGGTGATGAGCAAACTGAACATTTTTGTGCATATGAATTTCCAATAGAATATACACCGCTTGCGAATATTAAATTGTATGAGCGGTTTAATATTTTCAAGTGCGTTTACATTACAATCATAATATGCATGACATGTTAATTGAAATGAGCGCTTAACATGACGTGCGTATCCATTCATTTGCATTCATATCATAAATCATTGCACAAGTGTTAAACTAAGAACAACAATAATGATTGTACACGCATGATTTTACTATTTACTTGACATCGCACATGATCTTATTATTGCATTTGCATGGTCACTACCTAGAGTTGTCCAATGAAAATGTTGTAATTATTACATGATTTTTTTATCTGACAGTAAGAAATGTGTTAGAATCTTTAGTTTTAAATCCCCGGTATTCGTAATTCATTCTATTCTGTTTCGCTTGTCTATCAATCCTTTCCGGTCCTTTTGTATTCCCTTCTAGTTAGCTCCTAAGCGTCAACGGCGCAAGTAGGCCGCCTCTTCGTGCAAAGGTTTTTCGCTCTCGAATTCTTAAGTCTTGCCTCTTAATTTCGAATTAATCTAAGAATTTCTTGTGTTACTTGAATTCAATCTTTCGTATCCGGTCGAACTCTTTAAGATCGTGAAGTATCAAGTATCGCAAGCTTCGAAAGAAAACCCATTCCTATGATAATTATGTTTTGAATGCATGAAAAGTCTGAATAGTTCTCTTGAGAATTTGAATCTGATATGTGTAGCAAGTATTCATAAATTTTCTCTTGATCTTGGTAAGTCTCTGCATTTGTTCTCCTTTCTGTTTCGACATATTCATAGTTAGCCTCCATGGCTTGATTTTGCAAGCCTTGATGGAATAAATGACATCCGAATCTTCGCCATAAGAGACTCCATTTCGGGAGTTCTTGAAAGTTTCGAGATGAAACTTACTAAGTAGGGGAGAATATAACAACCCATGTTTTGAGGATACAATAAAAAGAGGTTTTAAGTAAATTAGAAATTGATGGTGTTTTTGTAATAACCTAAATTAGGTTTTCTCGTATTCCTAAATCAAATCGCCCTCTAATTATATCTTTAGTATCAGCCCAATCTCCCGATCCTGCAAGCCTCGTCTCCTGATCCCGCAAGCCGCAAGCTCCCGCCTCCCTGCCGCTCCCGCTTCCTGCGCCTCTTTCTTCTATGACCGGCGACGCCTCCTCCTGTTCTCCCTCAGGTCGGTAGTGCCTCCTCCTGCTCTCCCGACTTCTTCTGTTGAGATCGACTGCTCTTTCTCCAAGGTCGGCTGCAACTAGTGGTCCCTCTCCGAGCAACCACAGTCTTTTTCCCCCTCCTCCGACAACACCTCCTCATCTTCTCCTCCAAAGAGGTCCTGCATCTACTCCCTCTCTTCCTTGGGTTGCAACAGTCTTTTGCTCGAACCCTCCTCCACTCAGATATTGGGCTTGGATTTGACTTCCGTGTGTAAGATCTCCTCTCTTTCCCTCTTATTCAGTTTTCCCTAAATTATTTTGCTAATTTCGTGCTTCAAATTTTGTATATTTGGTAACCCAAGCTTATATCCATCGTATAATCGATTAATCACATTGTGTTTTTGATTTCTGGCACAACTCCTCGACTCAAGTGATGGAATCTCTCAAAATCCCTCTCCGAATTTGGGTTTTCGTAGCCTAAGTGCCGTCAAGTCTCCGTTTCCGCGTGGTAATCTCTTCTCCCCTCACTTTTGAGGGAGACAAATCTCTGACCCCTCTCCTGTTTTGGTTATTGATGATAATTTCATGTGCTAGCATAAGTTTCCCGTTATGTCAGGTATCAATCTCATTGTTCTTAAACAAGTTCAAAATAGAGTTTTTGATTTTTTGCTTGCCTTGTCTCTGTTAGATTCAACCTCATTTAAGGCAAGTAAAGATCCTTCTCTCTTGCATCATTGAATTAATCTGTTCTTAGGGTTTATGTGAATTCACCCTTGAATGTTTGTTTGTCAAATAAATTTGGATCTTGAATGTCCAATCTGAGAAGTTAATAATTTAGAGTTTAATAAATTTGAAATGACTTGGGTTTGTGGTCAGGAATGAATTTATTTGAATAGTCACCTACATGAATGATTTTTATTTAGATGTCACTTTGGATGACATGAGTTAGTGAATGGAGAACTTACACTAGCCAATAACCTTAGGCTAGCGTAAAATAAACTTTGGATAACATGAGTTAGTGAATGGAGATGTTTTCTTGAAGACTTGTACTAGTGTCCATATTTTCCATATCTTGTACTTGTTCAATTTCTGTGGATGAAGAATCATAAGTATTTTAAAGGAATTTCCAAATTTCATATGCAGTAGGCAAGGTATAGATAAGTTTGAAAATAGTTTGATCAAGTGCACAAAATAAACTATTCATTGATTTAGCATTGAGAACCATTTTATTTTTCTTTAGAATAGTTGGGGGTTTATTAATAGTGATACTCCACACTTCTTTATCTAAGGATTTAAGAAACTTTTCAATTAGTATCTTCCATCCTTTATAATTTGCACCTGTAAAAAAGGTGGTACTAAAGATTTCTCATTAAATAAAATTCCATCCCTTTTAGTGGAAGCCAGATCACGAGACGTCATTATTCCCGGATGTTAAGCCGATTTGGAATAACCTCCCTCTGATATCACTTGTTGGATCGTGTAGCACCCTTGGATCGTGTAACGCCATAAATTTCTAATTTAATTAAAACCTCTTTTTATTTTATCCTCAAAACATGGGTTGTTACATCGACCGCTTGACCAGTAACCTTAGACTGCATTGATCCGAATTTGGAGTAGGGATTTTCCCGACTTCCACACTTTGGTGCGGTGAGTGTAGATCGTATCCAAGGAGGAAAGTTTTTGCGAGTAGGCGAGATGGTGGATCCAGGCGAGAATAGAGAGATAGTCGACAACTCGGCAGGAGGAGGCAGCATTGTGACTGTGGTGGTTTTCGAGGAGTTCGTGCGGAGGATCGAGAGGGCAATACTCACAGGCTTCCCTCCCCACGCGGACGTCACGACGACCTCGCCTCATTGCGTGACTCCATTTGAGGAAGGAGAGCCACCCAGGCGACCAGGGAAGAAGTGAGTGGAAGAAGAGCCAGAGCGACTAGTGCAGTCGAGTTACTTCCCGACGAGCTACCAGGGCATCAAGTTTCGAGATGTGGAGAACCCGACGAGGTTCCAGGATATTCGGCAAGGTGGCGAGTATGGAGGAGGTACTCGCCAGTATGAAGTCTATCATCCTCAAAGAAGAAGGAGCCCTTTCTGCAATGAGGTGTTAGCAGCCCCAGTTTCTGAAGGCTTCAGAAAGCTAGTCGTCCTAAGCTACTATTTTGGAAGAGATGACCCGGTCAAGTATCTCTAGTAGTTCGAGGACGTAGTGTCCATCCGCAACATGACAAATGCGTTTAAGTGTAGATTCTTCTTCATCACCTTCGAAGGGAAGGCCAGAGACTGGTTCCACCAGCTGCCGGGAGATTCTATCTATTGCTTCGAAGACTGCGCCGAGGTCTGATGGCGAGGTTTACAACGTTTTAAAAAAGGAAGGAGGCAACTGCCCTCTTCAAAATCTTGCAGGGGAAGCAGGAGAGGCTTGATCACTACATTGACCGATTTCAGGAGAAGGTTCTGGACATTGAGGAAGTGGATGACTTTACCTTGCAACTGACCCTGATGTCTGGGCTGTAGCAAGGCCTCTTCAGCATGGAGATCAGCTCAAATCCTCATGTGTCCTACGAAGATTTGATCGAGAGAGCGAACAAGTTCGTGCAAGGGGAAGAGAAGAACATCGATTTCTTGGCCAGACTGGATGGAGAGGCCACGAGAAGCAGGGAGAGAGAAGGAACTTCCGAAGTAAAAGCTAGGGTTGTCCCGAGGAGAGAAGAGAAAAGAAGGAGAGAAGAGCCGAGGAGGAGCGAAGAACTCAGAAGGGTGGAAGAGCCTAGGAGACAGGAGAGGCCTCACAGACAGGAAGAGCGGAGGCCCGTAGCGGCTCCAGAGAAAAGGGAAGAGGCACAGAGGTTTCAATATCCAGAGAATCGACCCCAGTGGAGGCCGACAGGAAGACCCCAATACAAGAACCAGAAGAGGAGGAACGGTAACCAGCAGGAGAGGAGGCATGTTAGAGCGCGTGCGGAGGCAATGACCATTGCCCAACAAGGGAATAGGCGTCACAGGAGGAACCAACCAGTAAGGAATCGGGCAGAAGAGATTGCCATTTACTGTGAGCTGCATCGAGTAGAGGGGCATGAGACCTTGGCTCGCCCAGACTTTTGGGAAGCAAAGAGAAGGCTGGAAGCAGGAGCGGTGGAGAGAGAGTAAGGGAGGCATGAGCCCCCCGCATGACCGGTAGCGTTCCAAGCTCCTGGAGGGTGTATTGAAGATCGGGTCGACTAGGGCGGTCACAGGGAGGTGGACCAGGAAGCAGGAGTACTGGTAGGGGTGATCCATGGAGGAGCCGTGTTAGGAGCTTCCCGCACGGGAAGCCTCTATCAGATCTACCGCAAGAGTGTCGCTTCGACCTCTCACACACCACCGCCGTTTGAGGATATCACCTTTTCCGAGGAGGATATGTTAGGGAATGAGAATCCCTTCCATGATGCCCTCGTCATTCAAGTCGTTATCGAAGACTTCACCGTTGATCGGATCCCGACGGACAATAGGAGCTCGATGAATGTCATCTTCAAAAGGACATTCGTCGGGTTGCAGGTGGAGGCATCCAGGGTCCTAACTGCGGACAAACCCCTCTTTGGCTTCTCCGGAGAGGAGGTGGAAGGAGGAGCAGATCTTCCGGTAACACTTGGCGACACATCGATCAGGTGCAAGTTCGTCATCGTGGACGCGCCAAGCTGTTACAGTGCAATCTTTGGTAGACCGCTCATCAACTACTTCAAGATAGTCCAATCTTTCTATCATCAGTGCCTTAAGTACTGTCGGGGAGATGTCCAAGCGAGGATCAGGGGGGATCCTAAAGCTGTAAGGATCTTGGAAGATGCAGAGAGGTTGGAGAAGATCTTGGAAGGAGAAGACAGGCTGAGAGCTGCCGAGATGCTGGAGGAAGTGAAGGTGATCACCAAGGAGGGAGAGCCCGGGCTGCTGAAGATTGGATGATCCCTGACGCTGGAAGGGAAGATGAAGATAACGACATGTCTACTAGAAAATGTAGACATCTTTGCTTGGAGGACTATGCAGATGCCAGAGATCGAAACAGAGGTTGCCTGCCATCGCCACAACCTGGACCCGAAGGTCGCGCCCGTCCGTCAGAAGCAAAGGAAGAGCGCAACTACGCTGACCGAGCCGATTAAGAAGGAAGGAAACTACTGGAGACAGATTTTGTTTCGGAGATCCAGTATCTAGACTGAGTCTCCAATGCTGTAATGGTGAAGAAAGCCGAAGGGAGCTGGAGACTTTGTATCGATTTTTCCATGTTAAATAAAGCTTGCCCGAAGAATTGCTACCCTTTGCCTCGAATCGACGCGCTGGTTGATTCAACTATCGGTTTTTCTGTGATGAGTTTTCTTGATGCTTTTTTAGGGTATCACCAGATCTGGATGGATCCCCCAGACTGCCGCGACGTCTCCTTTATCACCAACAATGACTGCTATAGCTATAAGATGATGCCCTTCAGGATAAGGAACACAGATGTGACGTATCAAATGATGATGAACCAAGTTTTCAAAGAGCAAAATGGGCGGAACCTGAGGGTGTACGTGGATGATCTCCTGGTCAAGAGCAGGAGCATCACAAAACACACTAAGGATCTGGTGGAGACCTTCACGACGCTTCAAAAGTTCAAGATGCGGCTCAATCCAGCAAAGTGTGTGTTCAGAGCAGGAAGAGGAAAGTTCCTAGGTCACCTCTTTACCCTGTGGGGGGTGGAACCTAATTTCGACAAAGTAAAGGCCATCCTAGAGATGACGTCCCCAAAGAGTTCTAAGGAAGTCCAGAGTTTGACAAGAAGGCTGGCGGGTCTTAGCAGCTTCTTGACAAGAAAGCTTAAGCAACAGGTAATTCAAGCTCCTCTACTCCAAAGACCCAAGGAAGGCGAAGATCTCCTCTTTTATCTAGGAGTGGGAACGGAAGCAGTCAGCTCGGTGCTTATCAGGGAAGAGGGAAGAGGCAGCTTCCCATCTATTACGTAAGCCAAGTTCTCAGGCAGGCCGAGGCAAGATACGCCATCTTGGAGAAGCTGACATTCGGCTTGGTGATTTCAGCACGGAAGCTCCGACCATATTTTCAAGCGCACTCCATCAAGGTCGTCTCCGATCATCCTCTTCGAAGTATATTGGATGGAGTGGAGCATTCAGGGAGGATAGCGAAGTGGGCGGTGGAGCTCAGCGAATTCGACATTTCGTTCTCACCAAGGGTGGCAATCAAGGCATAAGCAGTCACGGATTTCCTGGCTGACTTCTCACCCGAAGCAGTATGAGACAAAGGCTTTCTAGCCCCGTCTCCTGGAAGATGTTCGTAGATGGAGCTTCTTGCAAGAATTCAGTGGGAGCAGGCGTCGTGCTAGTGAGCCCGCAAGGGACGAGGATCGAGCAAGCTGTCGAGATCCTCTTTCCCGTCACGAACAACCAGGCAGAGTACGAGGCCATGGTGGCAGGCTTGCGTCTCGCCAGGGAGTTGAGGATTCAAGATCTCAAAACCTTCACTGACTCAGTGGTGGTCGTGTCACAAATCATGGGAGAGTTCAAAGTGTGCGACCATATCCTGCAAAGATATCTGGTAAAGATAAAGGGCTTGATTGAGAGCTTTGCATCTTTCTTCGTCGAGCATGTGCCACAGGAAGAGAACTCAGAAGCAGACTGCCTAGCCAAGTACGACCCGAGGGCCGGTGGAATAATGACAGAGTTGTTTCGACCGTCCATCGAAGAGGAGGAGATGATGGAGATCGAACAACGAGCTTCTTGGAAGGATCCCTTCGTCACCTTTCTATCAATAGGCCGACTTTCCGCTAACAACGGTGACAAAAGGAAGTTTCGATACAAGGCAGCCTACCATCTGCTGCACAAAGAAGAGCTATATTGCAAGACCATCTCGGACCCCCTGGCCAGATGCCCGTCAGAAGCCGAAATTCCTCGGGTACTCAGAGAGATTCATTCAGGAGAGTGTGACAGCCATTCCAGAACTCGTACTCTGGAGCAGAGAATCCACATGCATGACTACTTCTGACCAACGATTCAAAAGGATGCATAAGCCTTCTCAATGAAATGTCCGGAGTATCAACTCTTTGCTCCCCTCCAGTTACAGCCAGCTCAACAACTTCACTCGATCACCGTCCCTTGGCCCTTTTCCATCTGAGAAATGGATTTGATAGACCCTTTCCCCCATGCCAGCGGCTAAAGAAAGTTCATCCTCGTCATGATCGACTACTTCTACAAGTGGATCGAGACGAAAACCCTTGCCAAGGCTACGTTCCAGGTCGTAAAGAACTTTATATGGGGAGAAATTACCTGCAGATTCAGGATTCCCCTAGCCATCATCATCGACAACGACCTGCAATTCACTAGCTTGGAGCTGGAAGACTTTTGCAAGCAGCTAGGGACAGATCTTCGATTTGCCTCAGTCCACCATCCTCGGAGCAACGAGCAGGTGGAAGCCGACAACAAGCTGATCATTAACCTCCCGAAGAAGACCACCAACCTGAAGGTGAACTGGGCAGAGCAGCTTCCTTCGGTCCTATGGGATCTGAGAACCACTCCCAACTCAGCCACGGGGGAAACACCTTTTAAGTTGTCCCACGGGTCTGAAGCTCTCATCCCAGTGGAGTTCGAAGTCAGGAGCCCAAGAGTCGTTGCGACAGGAGGAGGCAGTGAAGAATGACGCCTAGAGATTGAAGACGCTTAGAGGCTTTCTCTGGATTACATCGAGGAGCTTCGAAACCTAGCCTCTTCCCGCCAAGAGGAGGTCAAGTGGCGAGTGGAGAAACACTTCGACAAGAACGTCCACATCAAACAATTTCTTGCATGAGATCTCGCCATGAAGATGGTATATGCGGCAGGAAGGGCAGCTGCCGTTGGCAAGCTGAATCCTAATTGAGAAGGACCATTCATCTCCAAGAAACTCTAGCTACTGGAGGATACCGCCTCCAAAACCAGAAAGGGGAGCTACTGGGAAGCACCTGGAGTTGTGATGACCTGAAAAGGTTCTACCCCTAGCAGTCAGGTGTACGAATACCCGTATGTAATAGTTATTCATATTTTCAATAAAATCCTCGGCCCCCTGAAATACGGGATTGAGCGAGTTGTCTTTTTTGTTTGAACTTTCTCTCAAGATAACTAGAAGCAGTGAAGTTAACCTCCGCGATCGGTTTGAGAAACTTGCATACGACCTGATTCTCCTAAAAAGCCCATGACGGACGATGGGACGGTGTGTCGGGACATAAGCCGTTCTTATAAGACCAAATCCTTGCATTGACGGTCGAAATCAACTCCCCCTTGTATGTTGGCCTAGTGACCTTCCGATCATACTTTTCCTCTGACTGGAGGGACTATCAGGAACGGTCTGGACGCCAACCTTCCAAATCTGACGAAAGGTCGACCTAGTAAAGTGACCCCTTGCATAAAGGCATCCCTGGTCTTTGAAAAGACTAGAGGCCCGCTCTTGGTATCTTCTGCTCTACAATGCAGGATGTATCTCTGTTATTAAGTGGGATAACCCATTATGCTTTGGAAAGCAACTAAGCTAAGACGATCCGGGAGGTGAGAATCCGTTGTAGGATGGAGACCTCGAGAGTGTGCTTCCTGCGGGACCCCCTGACTGTCATTTCCTACCTCTGAGTCCCCTTAGCTCTCTTCCAGTTGAAGTGGAGTGTAGGTCTTGAGAGCGTGCGTCTGGCAAGACCCCCGAGTACCACTCCCTTATCCAGAGGGTTGTAATCAACAGATAAAGAAAAAGATTTCCGCTTTTCAACAAGTGTCTTTTCTTGAGCAAATTCGTCATACTTGCAAATGAACAAATATGATGAAGTTCCTTGTGCAAGTATGCAAGTGCGAGTATGCAGCTGCGAGTATGCAAGTGCGAGTATGCATGTGCGAGTATGCATGTGTGAGTATGCAGGTGCGAGTATGCGAGTACGAGTATGCGAGCCGTGAATGCAGGTAACAAACACTCAATCTCGTCGCGCCTATGCGCCTAGCGAGCATCTAAGATAAGCGAGCAAAGAAAACACAAAGCCAAAAAGTGTTCTTATATATCGACGAGCATTACATTACAAAAAACGACAATGATGCCTTGTATAAAAGTTCATCCAAAAATTTCCTAAACTATTTACATGAAATATACAAAGGCATTCAGGAAATCGCCAGCCGACTAGGTCTCATCGTCGCCAGTATCAGCCTTGAGCCCCTTATCCTCGATCACGACATCCTCCTCGTCATCGACATCGTCCTCGCCGTCATCTTCATTGTCATCACCATTGTTGTCCTCGTCCTCGCCGACGTCCTCGCCATCGTCATCGCCATCACTGTCCCCATCTTCGTCAGAGTCAGAAGTAGAGGGTAGGACACAATCAGGCGAGTTGGACTCCTCGGCGAGCATCCCAAGGATGAAATCCATCACCTTCAGATGTTCGGCCTCCGGGCCAAGGAAGCCGTCCATCCTCAACTTGGCGAGCACGACGTCCCCCGTTGCTCGCGTGATGCCGCGACGGATCGCGGGCATCTCGTCACCGTGGAAGCGGATCTTCTTCCTCATCTCGGAGGTACTCGGCACCGCCGGCTGCGGTTCAGCCGCGCGAGTTTCTAGCTCGGCATTCCGAACTTGGGCGGCCTCCAACGCGGCTTTGGTGTCCGCGAGCTCCTGCTCAAGCTCGAAGATCTTCGTCGTTTCAATCTCGGCTTCTTGCGAGGTAACAACAACTATCATCAGCGAGGCGATTATCAAAGAGCGACTATCCGAAAGTCCCACATTCAAACAAAGCTACCTCGTATGCTTTGCACTGGGCTGCATGGAGCCCCAACTCGATCATTTCTTCAACACCATCTTGAGCTGCTCCTGGGACTCAAACAACCTCTTCGCCGTGTAGTGGCCCAGCTCGGCAGCTCGCCAGAGTGAGCGAGCGGTTTGGTTTGTGAGATTCTGATCGCCGATCTCTTGCAGCGACTCGGCGTCTGCGCGACCATAAAGGGCGAATTCGACATCGAACGCCTCGCCCTTGTCCTCCCGGTCTTTTGATCATGCGGGCAAGTTGGTGCTCAACATCACTTTGTGCTCGCGCTTGGCCCTGGTCACCAACGGGCAGCCGAAGATGTCCTTGCCGTCGCGCCCTTTGTTGTAGTTCGGGTGGAAGGAGGGCGCGCCGACTTTAGTGGGATCTTCCTTGTCGTCAAAGAGCTCGCGAGCTACCTTTGCTCGCTTCCTCGCATGCTCCGGGGACTTGACCTTTCCCATCCCCTTGTCCGGCCTCCCCTGCGAGGAGCTCTCTTTGTTGCCAGGTCGCGACCGACCTTTAGCTGCAGGAGGCGATATCTTTTCAACGCCGCCAGGCATGTTGACAGAGCTTTGGCGTGAGGGCGCGACCTCTTTCGCCACCGGGAGAGGTTCTCGCGGCAGGGTGCGAGTAGCTGCAAAAAAACAGAAGACAGTTAGAATCGCCATAATCAGAGATCGATCAGCGTCGAAAGAGCGAGCATGAAAGAAGCTTGCCCAAGTGTGTACCTTCGCCATAAAAGTTCTCGCCCAGCTCGTTGACATTCGGCCGCCAGCAGACGACATCGAACCTTCGGCTTCGGAAGACCTCGACCAGCTCCTCGCGCGGTCCCTTCAAAATGGGCGGCAGGAAGGCGACCTCCGCCGGTTGGTGCGATCTGCACGGAACCCCTTCGAAGTCGCCAGCGACGACGACCAGATATTCGCCCCAGCGATGGGCCTTGTTCGCCGTGCCAACGAGGGTACAGACGTGGCTGCTGAAGAAGACGACGCCTTCGCTAGTCGCCGCGAAGGCGAAGATTCTCCAGAAGACAGATAGATTGAAAGCGATCTTCTCTGATCGCAAGAAGCAGAGGAAGGCCATGATCATCGCCACTCTGTTCGGGTTGATCTGGGCCGGGATTATGCCAAAATACCTAAGTATCTGACAGTACTCTGGGCACAAGGGAAGTCATAGGACGACTTCAAAATGGAGAAGAGGGAGGATGAGCTCGCCCTCGAGCGCTTTGTTTAGTCGCTCAGCCCGTGTAGGGAGTCTGGCCGAGTACCCCTCAGGCAGGAGCCTTTTCTTGAAGTCCTCAAAGTCTTTTTCATCGGCAACGGACTTCTTGAAGACCATATCAACAAAGTTCCTCGCGTGAGCCAATCTGCGAGCGTTGGCATCGTCTCCGACCATCTTTAGAAGCGAGTAAAAAGAAGGCGAGAGGTACGAGAGAGAGAAGGTAGAAGGCGAGGAAAGCAAGCGAGAAAGGGACAAGTTGAAGATACTCGCAAGCAGGGACTGGATTTCGCAACAACATAATTAAGACGCACCTACCCCCTCTATTTATAGGCGGAGGCCGAGGGGGGGTATGGGTACCTCAAGCGAGTATCTAATCGAAGTAGCTACCTCTCCGTCTAAACCTAGAACGTCGCCACTTCAGATGAAGCCGCAACAAATATAGAAAACAACCAGTTTAGCGTCAAGCGAGTTACCAGGCCGAGGCGACCGAGGTCGGCAGAGAGAAGGTCTGCGGCGAGTTGATCCTCGCTGGCTTGAGGATGAGCCTCCTGGACACTCAGCGGCTTGCCCCTGGCCGCGACCTCCAGATTCTCGCCCTCCGGTCCTCGGCGGGAAGTAGTCAGGGCGCCTTCCATCCCGATCGCGCGACGAGCTCGTAGGAGCCGGAGTCGTTTCAGGGCAGACATCATGTCGAGCAGTAGAAGCCGACGACAAAGGAGGAGGCGGAGGCGGCGACAGGGAAGTACTCGCTGAAGGATGCGAGGAGGCCGTCACACGGGGAGGGGCCTTGCTCGCCCTTTGTTGCGAGGTCTTCTCCGCAGATGGACACTCCGTTCTCGCTCCAGAGACTTGTTTTTCCATGCGTCTCGTAGAGTCGAGACTGATTCAGACAGAGTGACTTGGTTGCGGCCCCTGCTGGGCTTTAAGCCCGACCAGAGGGATTGGTCGCAAAGGAGGAATTGATAGATGCTCGCCGGAGGCTCCGGGCGAAGTCCACGGAGCTGCGAGTATCAGAAAGACATCAGTACATCGACATGTCAGAAATATATTGTGACTCGAAAGCGACCAACAACAAGGTGACAACCATGGAAAACAACGAGGACCGATTGCATCTGAGCCTGAGACCCGATGAGGTCCAAGGCAGGGGGAGAAGTCGGCGGAGGGGGTCGAGAAGATTCAGGCGCATGTTATTCTGTAGGGTCGCCTAGGCCAAGTTCCTCGCACAATTGTTGAGCGTCAGCGGGGATCTCAGGATTGTCGCCAAGATTGACGACGTCTTCAGCACCGAGAAGAGGATGGTCTTCCTTAGAGGCTAGCGACTTTTGCCTCTTCTTCCTCTTCAATTTCTTCTTCTTCAACGGAGGGAGGTCGGAGACATTGTCGCCATCTTGCGACATATTTGATTTCTTTGTTGCCAAGAACCCTGACAGAGCAGCGAGACTCGCTTTGTAGATATTGACGACAGACTTCGACATTGCGCGCGAGTTCAAAATGTGTGTCTCAAAGATGACCCCCCTATTTATAGGGTTCAACAGACATCCACAGGTCGCGAGTAGCCCGGATTCTCGTCAGTAGCAGCTTGCCAAATAAGCGTTAGATGTTTCTTTCCGAGCTCCAACGTCGCTCGCAAAGAGCGCAGATTGTGTACAATCCATATTCGTCGAGGGTGGGCCCACTCAGAGCCATGTCAACAAGAAGTCAAAGTCTGTAGGTTAAGTTAGAGGTTAGAGTCACCATTCAAGACTGTAGAAGGCCTGGGCGAGTATGGCGAGCTCTTCTCGCATACTCGCCAGACAGGCGATTATGACAGATACTCGCCCAAGCCGAGCGAGTTCCCCAAGAGGTCGCATAATCGCCGTTGGGGGTCGGGCTATGAATAAGACCCTCCCACCCCTTGGTTTTCCTATAAATAGGACCCCCACAGTACAAGGATTTGGACTTCAGAATCTCGCAAAAGATCTCGGCTGGACCTTTTTTTGGAATTCTAGCTGTGCGATATAGTGATCATCCCCTTGGTCATTAACCTCAGAAAGTCGCCAACTAATGTCCACCTTCTATCCTGCTCGACCATCTTTGGTTGTGGAGGGAAAGCTTATTTCAAACATCGGGGTACGTGGTGGGAACTCCCTGCCGCAGTACCTGGGTTCTTCTAGTTGTCCCTCTGTTTTTGTGTCCGTGCCTGTCAAGCCTTCAAGCCCGACCGCTGGACCAATAACATTATGTTGCATTGATCCGAATTTTGGAGTATGGATTTTCCCGGCATCAACAGGTTGGAAGTTAAAAATGCTTTCCTCTATGGTGATCTTGCTGAGACTGTCTTCATGCACCAACCTCCCGGTTTTGAGACCACAAGAGAGTCACTTGTATGCCACCTCGAAAAATCTTTTTATGGTCTCAAACAGTCGCCTCAGGCATAGTTTGACTAGTTCAGTCGGGTTGTCAGTGATGTTGGGTTTCCTCGGAGCTCGATCGACTTTTCACTCTTCACCGGACATTGTCCACCAGACACCGTAATACTCCTGATTTATGCTGATGATATTTTAATTAGTAGAGATGATTCAAAAGGCATCCATATGATCAAGAAACACTTTGTCTCCGTGTTCCCGACTAAAGATTTGAGGAATCTTCGTTACTTTCTGGACGTCGAGGTAACACGTCGACCCGATGGTCTTGTCCTATCTCAAAGAAAGTACTGTCTTGATTTTCTTCATGACGCTGACTACTCTGGTTGCAAGCCAGCTAACACACCCATAGATGTCAACCCCAAGCCTTGTCCATGCTCCTCCGACTCTGATACACTCCCACCAAATCCAGAATACTATCGTCGTCTTGTTGGAAAGTTGATATATTTGACAGTTACAAACCCAATATATTGTTTGCTGTTGTTATTGTTAGTAGGTTTATGCATGCTCCACGAACTTTTCATCTCCAGGCAGTTAAGCACATTCTCCGATACCTGAAGTCTACTCTCGGACAAGAGCTCATATATAAGCCCTCCCCGTCTCTATCTCTCATTGCCGACTCTGATGCTGATTATGCTGAATCCATTGACGATCGTCGTTCCACAAGTGGTTTCTGCACATACTTTGGTGGACATCTTGTTACCTGGCGAAGCAAGAAGCAATCTGTCGTCGCACGCTTATCTACTGAAGCTGAGTATCGATCAATGACTAGAAGGCCTTCTGAGAGACCTGGGTGTGAAACTTTCGTCTCCTGTCACGTTGTTCTGCGATAGTCAAACTGTCATTCATACTGCCAAAAATCCTGTGTTCCATGAACGTACCAAGCATATAAAGGTTGATTGTCACTTTATTTGGGAAAATGTTCAACTCAGGAAATTGGACTTGAGACATGTTCCTGGTACAGAACAAGTCGCTGATATTCTTACAAAAGCTCTACCACGACCTTTATATTATCAGTTCTTGTCCAAGCTTGGCTCCTACGGCTTATGCTCCAGCTTGCGGGGAGTGTTGAAGAAAGTATAAAGAAAGCCCATTGTGAAGGCCCATGTAAAGTCTTCTTTGGATTTAATCTCACATCTTGGGATAGAGCTTAGGCTCTCCCCTCTTCTCCTATATATATATGTACAAATACATATGTTATGTATTTTTTGATTGAGAAATTAATAAAATCATATCTTTATTTCTCTCAATTGCGGATTCGTCTACAATCGTAATAGGACCTGATTTAGCACCAAAAAAATGAGTTCGTGAGTCTACAAGGGAACAATATGTTTTAACTACTTTATGACGCTGGACGAATCTGCAGGTGATGAACGCAGAATACCTTAACTTTATATTCAATGCAAACAATCACGGGCAAATGCAGTGGATCTACGACCAACCCACCCTAAAATAAGAATCCGAGTACAAGCACCCACTCCAAAACGCAATCAAATGAACAAGAGGTCTACAACATAAACTTTAATGCGATGCAAATGCAAATGATTCGATCATGCAATTACTTCGACACGTAAAATTAAATAATGAACTTAAAGCTCGCAAAAGAAAACCATAATTGATTACAATTGATTTTAATCATGCGATAAGTAATAACTTTGTTTAATTGGGAGTACTAAAACATTGAGTATTAGACTAATAAGACATGAGTCCATTGAAATAAATTATGCTAATAAATTGAGCAAAATTTACTAGCAAAATATGAATACCTTTACAATGAAAAATAAAATAAAATGTGAAACCAGTAGATGGCACCGATAGTAGATGTTGTCGTAGGCAACTAGGCATACATGGAAATGTCGGATGGGCGTTCCTTTGGTTCCGACATACGATTAGCGGGAAATATGATGCGCGGTATTTCTTGGGTTCAGGAAATTTTCGAGATTTTGACATTTTAATATTGTGGAAGGATGTAAGTGAAGTGGTGGAGAGGGTAAGGGGCTTGGATGTGCTGGAATTGGGAATGAAAGGCCAGGTATGGGGGCTGCCATGAAAAATAAGGGGGTGTCATGAAAAATAAGGGACTGTCAGGACTGGTAGTGGGTAGTAGGAGGCTGGCCGGGTCTGGATTGGGGTCGACAGAGGTAGGACTGGTGGTGGATGGTTTCTGAATAGAACTCAAGGCGGCTAGAAGAGGGAAAATATTTCTCGGCCATTGGATTGGGGTTGCTGGTGGTAGGTATGGTGACGTACGGTGGCTAAACAAAAGTTCTCGGCCATTGGATGAGAACTTGACATCTGGCGGCATGTGAGAGTGGAAGATGGAGGAAGGGGTGGTTTACCGAAGGCGAGGGAGGTGGGGGCGTCACCCTCAGAAGCTGAGACCAGCTGCGTCGACATTGTTGCACGAGTTTCTCGGCGTCGCACTGAAGAGGACATGACCGAGCGGATGCTGCGTATGATGCCAACTCTCGTTAACCTTGAAATCTGAGAATCACATATGTATAAGGGTGGGCTAAGTTGTGAGGATCCCATAGCATGAATTATCTGATCTAGCAATGTGGCCTAACTCTCACACTAGAGCTCTGAAAAACAAAAGTAAATATGTAAAAATAGGAAAAAATCAAGCCCGTCGCATCGCGGGCTCCGATAGTTTGTTCGTCGATCCATAAATGCCGATAATGATAAATTGCCCTGTGTGGCGTGATCAATTTCCATCACATTTAAGTTAGGAAATAGGTATAAGGTGGAGCGCTAACTTGTAGTAATTGTTAGTGTAGATGATCAAAGGTTTGGAGTTTTCACGAGTCTATAAAATATTAATGTCGTGTCCGTATCTTTTTTATTGGTTATGACTTATGAAGATGCTTTTAAAAGATATCCAAAGTATGTCGCCTTGAGGTATATATATTTTTTGCAGCTCTTCTAATCATCATCTGTATTTTATGAACTTCTGATGTTATTAATAATTGCATCTCATGTATTTCTAATCTTCTGTGTACTTTTTTCCATTTGATAGTGACTTGGCTGTTTGTCTGCATTGTGTGTGTATGTATGTATGTGTGTTTATTATACCTGCTTATTTATTTTGACTTTATTTTTTAACAGGCAGGTCTTGCATTCTATATTGCAATTTAGCATGCATATTTATTACCAATCAAGATCATTGCAATTGCGTCCTTGCTGTCAAATCTTATCATCATCAGCATTTTTTAAATTATGCAATGATCAAAGAACAGAATTGATATACCAATTTCCCACTGGAAGGAAGAATCTAATGACGCAACTTAAGAGAGCTTGTAGAACAGAATTTTAAAGTTAACTTAAGAGAGCTTCTAGAAAATTTTCTTCTCCAACCCATATCCATGAAATGATTATGCATTAACTGGCTGTTGCATCAGCTCCTGCTCAAGGTGTTCGTCTTCCCTTTAGTCCAAAGATCGGTTTGCAATATTCAGTTCAATTTGCTAATTTCTGTATAACATAAAAATGACAATCCAAAAAACATAACTGCACAAACCGTACATAACCAAATTGAAATCTGGACCGAATTGTTGTGAATCCACGTTGGGCGTCACGTACCAATATTGCGCACGAGGACAAGCTTGATATCCTTTATTTTCATGCTGCGTATGTTATTTGCTGAGTGGGATTTATGGAGGACCTCATTTTTATGTTAAGCCTAGTGAAGGGGCATTTTATACAATCTGGTATTTTGTATCCACCCGGTATATGGTGGATGATGTGAGATGTTTTGATTATGAAAAAACTTATTTTAATTTCTCTTCTCTCTCTCTCTCTCTCTCTATTTTATTCCTACTGACCTAAAGCCACCTGTTGACTGTCCCGTGCTTCCCGCGCCTTTGCCGCTCACCGCTGACTCCCTCTTCTCCAACGGCCTCCTTCTTTTGCCGAGATAAGTTCACGTGGGTCTAAGAAGAGGAACTCCAATCTCTTTCAGGACTTCTATGTATCTCGACTGCATATGGGATTGCAAACGGGGATCCCTATCAACTTGGCATCAGAGTGATGTGTTGCCGATGACTCCCGGCTTCTTCGGCCGCCTCCTGCATTTCCAGACCACCGCACACTAGGGTTCGTCTATCCGCATCACTCCCCGTGCAGTCAGGTGGATCCCACTTCCGTAGTCTTCTCTCCCAGTGCTAGACCCGATCACCAACACCTCCCCGAGTCCGGATTTTTATGCATCCGCCCAGCCGTCTCTGCCCGCCTGTAGCACCTCTGGGATTCTGCTCGCCCCTCTCCAACCCCCTCTTCTTCTGACAATGCCTCTCATGGACGAGGGTGTCCTGTCCCAGTCATACTTCCTCGAGTCCTATCATAAAATGATGGCGACGCACAACACCCCCATCCTTGAAGCAATCAACAACCGCCTTGTTGTCGCCCCACCACCACTGCGGACCGCTTCTAGCTCCTTTCACGAAGGCCTAACCCCCACACCTCATCGAGTTCACTCCGTCCTGTTCCAAAGGCAGTTGCGTTCCCCGCTACGTGAAGATGGACTTCCCGTCTTCGATGGCCGCGAGGACACCTTAACTTGGCTTACGTGTTGCGAGCAATTGTTTGCCATTCATCGCACCCCATGGTAGGAGTGGATTAATGTGGACTCCTTTCACCTCATGGGTTTGGCCCAATTATGGTTCTCCCAGCCGCAGCGGGAAAAACCTCACTTGTCATTGGAAGTTTTCAAAGTCCACTGCAATCTTCGCTTTGGTCTGCCTCTTCTCAACAACCCCATCGAAAACCTCATCTCCTACCATTAGACATACTCCATTGACGATTAATTGGAGAAGTTTCAGGTGCTGTTTGCCTGGACACCTTCCATTCCACTTGCAACACTAGGTGGCCATCTTCACGGCAAGCCACCATGAACGGCTCCGTTTGGATGCCGAGTTCCAAAATCCGACCAACCTCATTTCCACCATAAGCCTCACGTGTGTCTGTGAGCAATTTTTCTTGATGGACCAGCCACACCTGGGATGTCGTAGCAGTGGAGGTCTTTCCAGGGTTTTACTATCTCCCTGACCCATTTCAGTAGTACACCTAGCATGGGTAAGGAGGGTGACCGTCTGACCGTGATCCGCCGCTTGTCGAACCAAGAGATGGCCGACTGTCGCGCCAAGGGCCTCTGATTCGATTGCGACGAGCCGACGACACTTCCACTCGCGACCACCTGTGCAAGCGCCTCTTTTGGCTTGAGATGGACGATCTAGAGGAGCCGACTCACTCGCTACTTGCTCTTGCGGAACCTATGCGAGGGAGATGATTCAAATGCAGATTCTGGTGGCCGGGCAGACGTTGCCATGTTGGTAGCCCTTATGGATTTAGCATGTCAGGCAACACTCATGGTTTTATCAGCGAGCACACCGCCAACTGTCTGTAACTCTCGGTGACTCCAAGGTGCCGCCTCAGCGTCGTTGTAGCCAATGAGAGTGCGATGGACTGGTTTGCCTAGCTATTCCGATTGTTGTGGGGGGAACATCATTCACACGTGAAGTTTTTGGTGATCTCCCTTATGGACTTTGAGGCCCTTTTGGGTGGCTGCGCACCATGGGCCCGCTGTTTTGGGATTTTTACCGCCACACGATGACTTGGGGCTGTGACTCTTACCGGACAGAGTGGTTGGGTTGCTCTGCCGCCACCTCACGACGATCATTCTTCGTACATAGAGACGACGTGGGGCTCACTAGCCTTGAGTCTCTTTTGTAGAAGTTCATCGACACCATTGCTTCACTCACGAATCTCCCTCTCTCTCGACGACATGATCACCGTATCTATATCTTGCCGAACACGACCCATGTACTGGCCCGCCCCTACCGCTACCCGTTCCTTCTAAGGGATGATATTGAAAGACTGCACCACCAGCTCCAACAAGACCTCTTTCGTCACAGTGACTCCCCCTTCTCGTTCCCGATTCCCTTGGTCCATAAGGTGGATGACACATGAAGATTCTGTGTGTACTACCCCGCGTTGAACGCAGATGGTGAAAGACAAATTTTCCATACCAGTTGTGGAGGAATTACTCGATGAGTTGCATGACACCTGCTACTTCTCCAAGATCGACTTGTTTTTGGGGTACCACCAGGTTTGCATGACCCCATCAGACGTGGAAAATACCTAGGTTTTGAGAACCGGACAGGAGATCGAACCGGTGAGTTCAAAGGTTCAAGATCCGACCGGTCGGACCGGGGTCGAGCCGTTTGTCCGTTATATATATATATATAAATATAACAATATTAGAAAATAAAAAAATTAATATTATAATAAATATTTGCATATATATTGTTATTTATCATTATATTTTGATACAAATAAAAATAATATATTTGTTAGCACCACATGTCTATATTTTTAAATCAAATTTGAATGATATATAATTATAAATAAATCATAAAATATAATTAATTAATTAATTATGTTAATATAATTTATTATAATTAAATAATATATGAAAGATAAAATTAAACGTTATTTCATAAATATAAAAATAAAAAAAACTAAAATTAAAATTAAATATAATATATATAGTTACACGTATATAAATAAAAAAATGACTAAGTGTGTTATATTAATGAAGTTGGATATCAGCTTTTTAATTAAAATGTTTGATGTTATTTACTAATAAATATGATTAGATATATTATATATATAATATAGTTCCTGTGTTTTTAACATAGATAACTTGGTCTGGTGGAAGAGGGCATTGAAAATATCTCCCGGGTACTTGGTTCGAATCCTAGCAACCCCATTTTAATCCGATTTTTTACCCGCCCAGTTTCGGGGAACTGACCACAGTTCCCGGGTTTCCGGTCGACCCGCCCGGTTCCCCGGTTTTCGGGCGGTCCATGGGTAATCTGGTTCTTGTACATGGACCGGACCGGATAGGTGCCCGGTCGGCGGTCCGACCGGCCGGTCCGGTTCGGTTTTTAAAAGCTTGGAAAATACTGCTTTCCAGTTTCCACACCCACCACAATCACTTTGAGTTCATTGTGAGGCCCTTCGGGATCACCAATGCGCTGCCCAACTTCCAAACTCTCATGAATGAGGTATTCCAGGACCTCATGCGTCCTTGTCTACACTTGGGCATCGTACTTGGCTCACTTACGCAACACCATTCAGCTCATTCACGACCATAAGTTGTTCTTAAAGCGGGCCAATTGCACTTTTGTGACTGACAAGGTCGCCTACTTGGGACATATCGTAGACACTCCAGAGTCTCCTCCGACCCCACCAAAGTCCAAGGGGTGACCGACTGGCCGGTTCTGCAAACCCTCCGCGAGCTCCACGACTTTCTAGGTAATACAGATCAGCACAGACACTTCATTTAGTTGTACGTGTTTGCAACGTCCCTACTCTTCCTATTGAAGCGACACATTCTCTTGGGATGAGACCACCATGTATGCCTTCCAGACTCTTCAGGAAGGAATTTGTGACCGCACCGGTGCTTCGTTTGTCACTTGTCGGATTTCACTATGTCGTTTTAGGTGGAGTGTGATGCCTTAGGCCAAGGGCGTGGAGTCGTCGTTCAGCAGGGGTGGGGGAATCCACATTGCCTACTTTAGCCCGAAGACCTTCATCATAAAAATCTCGGGCTTACGAACAAGAGTTGATTGGTTTGGTTAAGGTCATCCAACACTAACACCCGTCTGAACATTCTTGATTTGTGCCGATCATTTCAGCCTGAAGTATCTCCTAGGACAGTGCCTCAACACGGTACCACAACAACAATGGGTTAACAAGCTATTTGGATATGATTTTGGGGTCAAGTAAAAGACGAGTGCCTTGAACCGTGCCGTCAATGCTCTATCGCGTCGTGATGCACAAGGGAGGACTCTCTTCGCTCTCTCCCGACCCAGGTCGACTATCCTCACTAGCCTCAGACAAGAGGTGCAGAATTTCCCAACCCTCCTCGAGCCCGTCCACCACACACAGGAGGGGATGCTCCCCTTTTCTTGGGTGGCCAGAGATGATCTCATCGTGTACAAGGACAAGATCCACCTACCAAAAACTTCTTCCTAGATTCCTGCCACTCTTGCCAGTACTCGTGGCACAACTCATGAAAGGGTCCACAAAACACCCTTCAATGCATTTAGGTGGATTTTTTTGACATGGCATCAAATGCGGTGTGCAATATTTCATTGCCGCATGTGCAGTATGTCAGCCGAGCAAGGTGAATCGCCTCCTTCCTGCGGGGATTCTTCAGCCTCTTCCTTGACAACACAGATATGGGCGGATATTTCCATGAGCCTCCCCTCACCGTGGATAGGGTCGCCTGGTTCTTCTTCGATCTGGTGTTCCGCCTACACAAAGTTCCCAAGAGTATTATGTTTGACCGGGACAAGGTCTTTACCTCACAATTCTGGTAAGGAGTTGTTTAACTTGCCCTTTCCTCAACATATCAACCCTAGTCGGATGGACAGACCGAGGTGGTCAATCAGAACGTCGAGTTGTTCCTTTGTTGCATCATCAGAGATCTCCCTAAGGATTGGGCATGTTGGCTACCTTGGGTGGAGTATGATTACAATACGCCGTGTCACACCACCCTTCAGATTACTCATGCCGCCCCATCTACGGTCGGGACACCCCTCTCTTACTCACCTACGATGCTGGATCAGCGATCTCGATAGTCGTGGACAAGGAGCTTCAGACCTGCGACCAGATTCTTAGCCTCGCTCATAAGTGTCTTCTTCAAGTTCAGGCCCGCATGGAGACCACTTTCAACTGGGCCCACTGCGAGCTCTTCTTCACACTCGGAGATTGGGTATGGCTGAAGCACCGACCCTATCTACAGAATTCTATCTTCAAGGGTCCTTACCACAAGTTGTGACCCAAATTCTATGGGCCGTATGAGATTTTGCAGTACATAGGTGACGTGGCGTACTGCCTCCAACTCCCACCGAAAGCACAAAGTCAAAACTTCTTCCATGTTTCACAGTTGAAACTGTTCATTGGAGCGCCACCCTCAAAAGCCTTGGTCCAACTTCCTCCGCAGCCGCAGGACAAGATTGATGTCGACAAGGGTGCAAATGCTGTGGATCCACGTTGGGGCGCCACATACCAACATCGCGCACGAAGACAAGGTTGATATCATTTCTTTTCATGTTGCATATGTTATTTTGCCGATCGGGCTTTATGTTGGAGCACATTTTTATGTTAAGCCTATTTGTCTAGTGAGGGGGCATTTTAGACAAAGTATTTTGTATCCACCGAGTTTATGGTGGAGGACGTGAGATGTTTTGATTTTGAAATAGCTTATTTTAATTTTTCCTATCTTTCTCTTCTTTTCTCTCTCTCTTTCCTCTATTCTATTCCCGCTGACCTAAAGCCGCCCGTCGTCCGATCGGCGTTTCTTGCACCTCTGCCACTCACCACCGACTCCCGCATCTTCGCCTCCGTCCTTCGCCGAGATAGGGTCAGGTGGGTCTAAGAAGGGGAACTTCAACCTTCTCCAGAACTTCTACGTATCTCGATCGCGTACGAGATCACAAACGGGGATCCCTGTCACGAACCTGTGGTTGGGGTTCAAATTGATTTTGATCAACTGAAATCGACCCCTTGCGGATTGCTTTCGATTTTATTCAAACCGATTGAAACAGAACCACCTACACCCCTTGCGACACTGGTATGGCTAGATTATCGAAATATTCAAAGCATTTTTGATGTAGTGGTAGCCAGATAGAAAATACACTAGATAATGATGCAGCCTAAATGCCGTGCACGTGTGAACATGAGACAACCGTCCCAAATCAAGATCATCCAACACGTAATTATTACCAACTGCACAATTGTGTAGCAAGCCGTGAAGAATAAAGAACAGTTATGATCAACCAAGGAAATGTGACGCGATTCCGTTCAAGTGCGCCGAATGCGCTCCGCAAATTACACCACAATTAACGAAACAAATACTTATAAAAATCAATTCCTTGAGCAAAAGTTCAAAACTGAAGCAATCAATGAAAAGACACAACATTCATACCTAGATTTGCTTATGCACGCGGCTGGCTGGCTTCAGGATGGAGAACCGTGGCAGGTTGGCTCGGGCACACTGTTTGGCTCCACGAGAAGGATGATCTGAAGGCGTAGTTGTAGATCTGGGAGGATTTGGGTGGGTGGAGGGCTTGCGGGTAGTAGGAGGGGGTTTGACTAGTTTACGGGTAGTTGGGAGGGCTGGTCAGGCCGGGTAAGTGGCGGGATGGGGGTGTATCAGGGGGGGATTAACGGGCTGGTAGTAGGGCACGAGAGTGGGGATTGGCGGATGTGGCCGGACAGGAACGAGGTAAGGGTGAAGCAGAGGTGATGCGGGTATGCGGGTGGACACCGGTAGAGACCGACAAGAGGGGATCGACTGGGAAGGGGTAGGGAAGGAGGGAACAGGCGGAGGGAGGAGTTGCCAGAGACGTACCAGGGCTGGGAGGAGGAAGGCGGGTGGGGAGAAGAAGTGCCGGAGTGCGCAACTCGAGATTCCACAGGAGAGACCGGCCGGTTGCTACATAGCAACTCCGATCCCTTTGCCAACCCTTTGTGCATATTTATAGGTGGAAATGAAAGAAACAAATTAGGGCTCCCGATCGGACGACTATAATTGTTCGGGCCGATCAGAGGCTAAATACAACAAAATAAAAACATCTTATATATGGAACTGACTCGGAACAACCCTCCGGGCGCATCCGCGGACTCGAATCGCCCAAACGGGTCGCTGATCACCGCCTCCTGCGGGAATAAACGCGCGCGTGTCGTCGATCGCCATCAACTCCCCCTGACTTGAAAACACTCATCTCCGGTGAGTGAAGACGGTCATACTCTCGGCGTAAGTCCGGGGCGAGTCTCTCGAGCTCCTCAACAGAAATTCATGAATCATCCAAATCCGGGCGGGCGAGCCAATGGACCAGATATCGCAAAACCATCCGATCTGTAAAGTATCTCCGGTGTGTGTAGGCGACTGTCAAAGTGATGTATCTCCGTATGGGAGTGGTGCTGGTGGTACTGCCGGCTGGGTGATGTGGTCCTCCGAGCGGTGCTCAATCGTCCGCGACTGCCTGGGAAAGATGGGTACCGAGATGCTGGAGGGCGGTAGGGTAAGCTGTGGATCAGGGATAGATGGGGACAGTGGGTCCTCATACACTCCCTCCTCGTAGTAAGGAGTTAAATCTTCCACATTGAACACCCGGTGAATTCCAATTGCTGGCGGGATATCAACCTCATAAGGCATTTGCAGCAAATGTCGAGTAATTGTATAGGGGGCCATTCGACGAGCACTTTAATTTTTTTGCTGCCCCATGTGGGAGCCTCTCAGGTCGAAGGCGGATCATAATTTGGTCTCCAACGTCAAAAACTTGATCCCTCCTGTGCAAGTCAGCCTGAGCTTTATAAATTTCATTACTGGCGGCGATCTTTCTTTGGACTGTCTCATGGAGTGCATGTATATGCTGAATGAATGACTCGGCGGACTCACTAGGTCGGGCCTCTAGCGGGACGTCAACCAGGTCAACGAGTTTCCTAGGATCGTAACCTAAGATGACATGAAATGGAGTAAGACCGGTTGTTCTATTGACCGAGCTATTGTATGCAAACTCCGCGACAGGTAGGACGAAATCCCAAGAGGATGAGCTATCCCGAACGAGACAACGCACCTAAGTCCCAAGACTACGGTTGACAACCTCCTTCAGTCCATCCGTCTGTTGGTGATAGGCGGTGGAGAACTTTAGTGTCGCACCGGTCTTCTTCCACAACGTCTTCCAAAAATAACTCATAAAGCAGACGTCGCGGTCAGAGACAATAGAAGTAGGTAGCTTATGGTACTTGAATACTTCCCTGAAAAATAGGGCCACCACATGGGGGGCATCATACGTCCTATGACATGGGATAATGTGGACTATCTTCGAGAAGCGGTCCACGATAACAAAAATTGAGTCGAACTTCCTCAGCATGTGGGGAAGCCCAAGTACAAAATCTAAGCTAATAACTGACCAGGGCCTATGAGGAATGAGCAAAGGAGTGTATAGACCCGTGGGTTGTCAGGATCCCTTTGTCGTCTGGCAGACACGACATTGACGAACAACCCGAGTAACATCCCTCTTTAAGACATGCCAGAAGAAAAGGTTCTCCACTAGCGCAATCGTCTTATCATGCCCAAAATGTCCCGCAGCCCCACCCGCCCGCAGCTCCCAGGTGAGGAATCCCCGAAGGGAGGTTTGAGGCACACGAGGCGTGACCCATAGAATAGATGGCCCTCCGAAATGATGAAGCCCTCACGGGGCTCCGAAGGATCCCTTGATAGGGCAGAGTAGATCTCGCCAAAATCTGGGCACTCGGGATAGTCATATCGAACACGCTCGAAACCCTCCACCTGCGCGCTCATGGTCTGGAGAATGGTGATCCGGCGACTCAACGCATCAACCAACTTGTTCTCAACACCAGCTCGGTGCTTGAGAACATAGCGGTACTCCTGCATGAACTCCACCCATTTCGCATGGAGATGGCTTAATTTTTCTGCGAGTCCAGATATCGCAGGGCCTGATGATCATAATACATGACAGACTCCTTGTGTAGGAGATGGTGACGTCAATATCGGAGGGCCTGCACGACGGCGTAGAACTCTCGATCATAATTGGAGTACTTCTGCCGGGCTTCATTCAGTTTCTCACTGATGTAAGCAACTGGATGACCCTCCTGACTCAGTACTCCTCCGATGCCCACTCCAGACGTGTCACAAGCTACTTCGAAAGCTTTCGAGAAATCCGGAAGGCGTAAAACAGGAACATTCAATAGTCTCCCCTTTATTTTCTCAAACGCTCTGGCGGCCGCTGTGGTCCAGGAAAAATTCCCCTTGCGGAGGCAACTCGTAATTGGGGCCATGATCGAACTAAACCCTCAAACAAACCTCCTGTGGAAGGTGGCGAGTCCGTGAAAGCTCCGGGCCTCGTGGATATTGGCCGGGACGGGTCACTCGCGAATCGATTTGACCTTATCGGGGTCAATCGAAATACCGGACTGCGAGATGATATACCCTAAGAAATGTACTGACGAAGTCAAGAATGGGCACTTCTTCAAGTTGATATAAAAGTGCTCCTTTCGAAGGAGGTCTAACACCAATCGAATGTGTCCTAAGTGCTTTGTGTGATCTCGACTATAAATCAGGATATTGTCAAAATAGATCACTAGGAACTTGCCTATGTAGGGCCGAAGAATCTGCGTCATCACTCTCATGAATGTGCTCAGCGCGTTCGATAGTCCGAACGACATAACCAACCACTCATATAGGCCATCTTTTGTTTTAAAAGCCGTTTTCCACTCGTCACCTTCTCGAACCTTAATCTGATGGTACTCGCTCCGCAGGTCGATCTTCGTAAAGATCTGGGCACCAACCATCGCATCGAGGAGGTCGTCGAGATGGGGAATCAAAAAACGATACTTCACCGTGATTTTGTTGATGACACGACTATCTATACACATGCGCCAACTCCCATTATTCTTCGGGGTAAGAAGGGCAGGGACGACACACAGACTCAAGCTCTCCAGAATAAAGTTCTTCCGAAGAAGATCGTCAACCTGCCGCTTCAGCTCGACATGCTCCGTCAGGTTCAAGCGATGGTGGGGAAGGTTGGGCAAAGATGCCCCCGATACTAAATCGATGGCGTGCTGGATATACCTCATGGGAGGGAGCTTATCGAGGAGCTCCTCAGACATGATGTCAGTAAACTCGCCCAACAGGCGGCGAATGTCAGGATCCACACTCTCCAACTCAGTGGTGGTGTCAGAAACCAAGGCGGCAGTTACCACGTACATAACTCCCGATTCTAAGCTCTCACGCAGGAAATCACCCTTCCTCAGGATATCCAGAGGTCTAGCTGACCTGACACTAATGGACGACTCAACCTGGCCCTTGGGGGAATCTCGTTGCTGGGTTGGGGTGATGGTGATCTTCCGTCCCTTATCGAAGAAGACGCATGTTGGAACAGTCATAATATGTGGTGTCGCGGTCGTAAAGCCGGGGACGACCTAGAAGAACATGTGCAACATCCATCGGGATGACGTCACACCAAACCTTATCCTCAACGAACGCTAGTCAGATCGGCACAAGACACCTTTGCGTAACCTGAATAGCGGACTTGTCCACCCAAAGGATATGATAAGGATGCGGATGGGGCTCGACAGATAGCTGCATCCTCTCTAAACCTCTTTTCGCCACGATATTCACGCAGCTACCACTATCGATGACGAGTTTGCTGGGGCCGCCCTCACTTTGGAAATATGTGTAAAAAATCGATGTGTGGCGCCAATCCTCCTCGGCACGCGGGGTGTGTAGGAGGCGACGAATGACTCCCAACTCTAACGATCTCTCAGCGTCGCTCTCCCAACCGTCCCCAACCTCATCGGTAATCTCCTCCATCACCGCGCCATCTAACTCGGTACTTGCCTCACCCTTGTCCCCAATTAGAAGGTTCCTCGTGGGGCATTGGGCGGCAATGTGTCCTCTGCCCGAGGATCAAAAGCACTTGCCTGGCCCGGGTTTAGGGACTCCCGGGAAAATCGCCTTGCCCTTCGCATCAGATGGAGTGCGAGGTGGGGCGTCAGATCGATGTGTAGTCGTCCTCGGCCCCGCGAGGCGTAGGTAGGTCTCATACTCCAGTGCGAGTTGGAACACCTGCTCATTCGTCTCCATGCGGTGTGGGATGAGCTCTCGTCGTTTCTCAGCCTTCAGTCCAGCTCTAAATCTGGACGTGGTCGCAATAAGTTCCTTCATGATATCACTCATCACTACCAACTCGTTGAATCAAGTCATATACTCTGCAACGAAAAGTTATCCCTGCTGTAACGAATAGAGTTGGTCGAGAAGCTGATCTCGATAGGATGCGGGGAGGTATTTATCCCTCAATCGTTGTTTCATTTCAGCCCAACGGGTGACAAGATAGTACCCATCTCTCTCCAACGATCTCTCCACGCTAATCCAGAACATCTTTACTTGGCCCAGTAACTTCATCTTGGCGAACTAAACTCGCCGCTCATCGTTCATTTCGTACCAGTCAAAGAAGTGGTCCATATCCAAGAGTCAGTCGCTAAAAGCCTTCGGGTCCAGGTGACCGTCGAAGGAGGGCGCGTCAATTCGAAGGCACCGAATGAGGTCGTCCTCAGCCGGAGTATTCTCTCGTCAGGGTGCCACATAATCATCGTATGACTCATCAGAATCGTACTCGTGTCGCGCAGGTGGGCCACGATCTCGTCAGGCCGGTGGAAAACGCGGCTCATAAGGCGACCAAGGGTTACCCCTCAGGGCTGGTTCACGACGATAATCATGCGTAGGCTCGGGGGTCCGTCTCCGTGGAGCGGGGTCCTGACGTGGTGGCTCCCTAATTCGTCGATCAGGCTGGGGTGGAACGTCCCGTGGATCGTCCAAAGGCTCCTCATAACGTGGTGCTAGGCCTGGACCTCTATGAGCTCCTAACTGGTCAAGTATAGTGTTAATCCTAGCAATGTCGTTCCTAATGGTGGTGAATTGTTCTAGGACTGAGCGTTGAAACTCTGCAGCCGTCATGTCCGAATTCGAACTGGCGACCCGATCATCGGCGACGTTCTGGGTAGACATTGAGGTTCGAAACAATCTACCACTACATAGCATGCAATGTGACTCGAATCTCGCTTTGATACCAAAATGATGCAGTGGTGGCCGGATAGAAAACACACTAGATAAAGATGTAGCCTAAATGCCGTGCACGTGTGAACATGAGACAGCCGTCCCAAATCAAGATCATACAACAAGTAATTAAAACTATAAAGCAACTAAGTACCAATTCCACAATTGTGTAGTAAGCAGTGAAGAATAAAGAGCAGTTATGATCAACCAACGAAATGAGGCGCGTTTCCGTTTAAGTGCGCCGAATGCGCTCTGCAAATTACACCACAATTAACGAAACAAATATTTATAATAATCAAATCCTTGAGCAAAAATTCAACACCAAAGCAATCAATGAAAAGACACAACATCCATACCTAGATTTTCTTATGCACGCGGCGGGTTGGCTTCAGGATGGAGAACCGTGGCAGGTTGGCTCGGGCATGCTGTTTGGCTCCACGAGAAGGATGATCGGAAGGTGTGGTTGTAGATCTGGGAGGATTAGGGTGGGTGGAGGGCTTGCAGGTAGTAGGAGGGGGTTGCACTAGTTTGCGGGTAGTTGGGAGGGCTGGTTAGGCTGGGTAAGTGGCGGGATGGGGGTGTATCAGGGGGAATTAGCGGGCTGGTAGCAGGGCACGGGAGTGGGGATTGGCGGATGTGGCCGTACGGGAACGAGGTAAGGGGGAAGCAGGAGGTGCTGCGGGTATGCGGGTGGACACCAGGAGAGACCGCAAGAGAGGATTGACGGGGAAGGGGTAGGGAAGGAGGGAACGGCCGAGGGAGTTGCCGGAGACGTACCAGGGTTGGGAGGAGGAAGGCGGGTGGGAAGAGGAAGGCGGGTGGGGAGAAGAAGTGCCGGAGTGCGCCGCTCGGGAATCCACAGGAGAGACCGGCTGGTTTCTACACAGCAACTCCGATCCCTTGGCCAACCCTAATTGTGCATATTTATTGTAGGAAATGAAAGAGACAAATTAGGGCTCCCAATCTGACGGCTATAATTGTTCGGGCTGATTGAGAACTAAATACAACAAAATAAAAACATCTA
The DNA here is from genome assembly GCA_039583875.1 of Platanthera guangdongensis. Lineage (NCBI taxonomy): Eukaryota > Viridiplantae > Streptophyta > Magnoliopsida > Asparagales > Orchidaceae > Platanthera > Platanthera guangdongensis. The sequence continues at coordinate 10,903,853 of CM077152.1, forward strand.
ATATATGAAACTGACTCGGAACGACCCTCCGGTCGCATCCGCGGACTCGGATCGCCGAAACCGGTCGCCGATCACCGTCTTCTGCGGGAATAAACGCGCGTGTCGTCGATCGCCATCAATTTTGCTTGATAGTAAAGCTCTTTTAGCTTTAGAATAATTTTAGTTCTAGTTTTCTCAACTGAGAAATAAACTTCTTTTTTCTCCTATTTGTTCCACTAGTATAATTTTAAGCATTTCATTTTGCTCTCTTTTGCGATCGATGCTATAAACATACCAACATGTCTTTGTTTGTTATATGATCCTAATCCATACTACTCAATTTTAATGTTATTTTCTTTGAGTATTTTTAATTTCATTCTTAATTTGTACATTAATTTCTAATCCAATTATCCATTAATGTTGGTGAGTTTGCATCTTGCAAATTCTGGCTACTCTGGGTACTACCATGTTTTTCTTTTTACAGCTATCATTTGCTCAAACAGGCTAAGATATACAGATTTTTGCTGAAAACAAAGAAGCACACGGGCAGCAATAAGAAAGGTCAGGATGATACTGATGATCCTGTTGCAAAAGAAGAAGAACGTTTGAGGAAAAAGGTTGAAGATTTGATGAAAAGGAAAAAACTTCCCCAGTTAAGGAGTATAATTAAAGGGCAAGATAGCGCGAGGCCATGGGGCCCAGATATTCATGCTAAGGTTCTCTCTTATGCCTTTTCACTTACCAGTTTATGTTGTAAATTTATTACCATCCTGTCTATTTCGTGAAGAGATTACTTCTATATTTGTTTAGTTTCCTAAACAAATATATTCTATAAATTTAGGTTGGGAGCCGCTTGATTGAACTATTGATTGAGACAGCTTATATACAGCCCCCAATTGATCAGCATGTTGATGGTCCACCTGATATCCGCCCTGCATTTCGACATACACTCAAGACGGTGAAGGATCTGTGAGAAAAATAATTATTTTTTTATCTGTTAGATTTGTTTTATCAGTTGCTTGTCATTTTCTTGGGTAGCTGAGAATGTATTCACGAGCAGGCAAAACTCTAGCAGAAGGTATGGGGTTATTGAATGTGATCCATTGGTTCGTCAAGGGCTGGAGAGAACTGTAAGATTTACGATCTTGTGTTTTCTTATTGCAATCTGTTTTGAGGTTTGTTCTTATGTTTTTTTTTCTGTGTAATGTAGGCTAGGCACATGGTCATTCCATACATGCCCATGTTAATTCCTCCAGTGAATTGGACCGGGTATGCTCTAATTTTTTGTTTATGACAATTGTGCTAATTGTCACTTTCATTTTTATTACCTCCATGAAAGTGTAATTAAGTATGCTGTAAGTTCTTGTCATCATCATGATTTTTAGCCCTTGTCCATTATTTTCTATCTATTGCTTTATTATGTGTCAAATCTAGTTTGTAAATTCTTTTTTGGAATTTTGTGCAAAATTACATATTCCAGCAATTTCTTTCCTTGCCTTACTTGTTCATTCCATTCTCTTTGTTGAACATTTTCAATCCACGAAGTATTTTTTCTACAACACTGTCTTGTTACTTTTCACGTTGTTTTAATAATGCAATCATTGTACACACTATTTCGTACTTCTCAGTACATTCATCTCAGAACACTTCTGCTGGACTATTTTTCTTGATTACAATATCTTGAGAACTAAATTATTTTTAGACATGGAATGAGAATTAGTGAGATTATGACAAAAGATAGGGCACAATGATGACAAAGGATCCATATTGCCGACCCCACTATAGTGGGATAAAGGCTCGAGTGTTGGTGTGTTGTATGTGTCGACATCCATGTTTCAGTTATACAAGTACCATTTGTAGGTAATTCATATACGAATTGATGTGATACGTATTTCTTCATGTTCATGTTTTTTTTTGTATTCTACAACTTCTGTCAGGTATGATAAAGGAGGACACATTTTTTTGCCATCTTACATAATGCGAAATCATGGTTCAAGAAAGCAGCGTGAAGCAATAAAAAGGATACCGATAAATCAAATGCAACCGGTTTTTGAGGTTTTTTTTGCTTTCCTTTTTAGCTTTATTCTCTTCGTTCCGTGTAAAGGAAAAAAATTTCATACATCCAGCAGTTCATTTATTTAGATTCCTTGTACTTGTTGTAACCGCATATTCTTTGTCAAAATTACTACCAGATCTCTAGATTAGTTGCATCTTCTATATGATTGACAATTGTTTTAAATGCCTCTACAAAGTTTAAAATGAGCATGCTTATTGGACATTAGATGTCTTCAAAGAATCCTACATATATCTATATATATTAATACTAGCATCTTCGAACGGGCTCCGCTCGTTCTCGATGCGTCGCTGCGGGCTTCGCCCGCTTGGCATTCCTGCGGGCTTCGCCCGCCCCCCCGTCGGACTTCGCCCGCCCGGCATACAATTTTAAAATTTTAAACTTATTTATTAATTTTAAATTTTAATTTTCTGATTTTTTTAATAATTTTTTAATAATTATTTAATTATTTATTAATAATATAAAGTATTTAAAAAAAATCGAAAAAAAAAATTAAACCGTGCCGGCAGCGCCGCTTCCGCCCTCCGCCGCCGGCGGCCTGCCCGGCGCCAACCGGCGGGTTCACCGGCCTCCTGCGAACCCGCCGGGGGGCGCCGGGCGGCGAGCGGGCAGGGACACCGCCGGCGGTGTCCCTGCCCGCTCGCCGCCGGACAACCCCCGGCGGGTTCGCCGGAGGCCGGCGAACCCGCCGGTGGGCGCCGGGCAGGCCGCCGGCGGCTCCGCCGGCGGCGGCGACGGGGGTGAGACCGTGAGGGGGCGGGAGGAGAGAATGGGTATCGAGATTTTTTGGCCTGTGAACAGTGCTTCAGCATTTGATTTGATTATTGGCAGGCCACCTGCTTTGAATCCAACGGCCTGTATTTGATGGAGCTTGATCGAACGGTCCAGATGAAATTCATGGTGTGATTGAGATATGCATATTGTATTATATAATAAAGATATGTGATGGGGATCCATCAGATCGCGCACCAGGAGGGGTTCGCCGTAAGGCGGGATCCATGTCCGTGTATTCACGCAGGAGGGCTTGATCGGATCCCCGATTTGACTCCGCGGATGTGTCTGGATCCGTGTTGTGAGTCAAATTCATATATTACTTTAGTATTTTTGCTTTATTTTTTATTGTATTTGAGTGGCCGGCCCAATTCCAGCCTCCGACTCTTCTTCCGTACATCCTTTCTTCTCGTAGAACCACCTCCTATAGCCTTCCCCCTTCCGGATTAGCCCAAATCCGGAAATTTCAGCCCAGATCCGATCTCAAATTATCAGATCTCCCCTTCCCCGCCTGGATATACCATACATCGCCGGATTTACCCATTTCCGGTCCGTTTCTACCATCCACCGCCGAGGACAACCACCTACGTTATTTCCAAGCCACCGACTCCACATTAAATCATCGTCGAAACGCATCCGGTTCTAGAATCTTCAGTGTCTCGGTCAGCCAACTACTTTGGCGAGTCACTTGTTGTATTGAATTATTTTATTCAATATTTTTATTGGATTGAACACTACTTATTTGGGAATTGTGTTTGTGAAAATTCGCTTCAATACACTTATAATTTGCACGTGGGATTTATTCACCGCACGCTTAGCTTTAGCCCTCAGAGCGGAGGAAAGCCAATATTTGTTTCCTAATTGAATGTTATTTCTTTTACTTAAATATTTGTGTGGGTTGAATTTTCAATTGTTCAAATTAATCTGTCGCCGTCACCGATGGAATCGTTGCATTTAGATTTGGGTTAGTGTGTCACATTTACATTTGTGCACCTACATAGCCTGCTCTACATCAGTTGGTATCAGAGCCCAGGTCGGGCCGTTTGCATGCTCCGTAGTGATAGGATTTTTAGAGCAAGCATGTCAGATCCACTAGTCACCGACAACCGAGCGACGAGCTTGAATTTGGGTGCCGCTTTTGCAAAGTTTCAACATTGCATCCTAGATTGTTTGGACACTTTAGGTACCCAATTCGGCGACGAGCGTCATGTGCTTGCCTGGGTGAACATTCATTTAGATCATTTAGAGAATGTCAGGGACACTCTAACACAACACGACGACTCGCTTGAGGATGACCCTGATGCTCCTCGTCTTGACCAACGTCCGAAGGATGGTCAGCCTCCCGTGGACCGTTACCGTCGTGATATTCCTCCCTGAGCCTCAACAGTGCCGGCGAGGCGGAATCCCGATCTTGCGATTGAGCGTAGACAAGCTCCAGCTCGTGATGGACCCTCACACCAGTGTGATGAGTATCATGTGCTCCGTCAGCCTCAGCCTGACTCCAGAGATCATGTGCACCCACACGGTCAGAGAGAGAGAGGACCCCCGCCTGCTCGATACGATTACGTCCATGATGATTACTCAGAGGATTATCCTGACCCGCAGAGATGTGTCCACCTCTATGACATCACTCATCGTATTCGCTTCGTTGCCCCGTCGTTCGATGGCCTCCTGGACCCAAAAGCCTTTTGTTATTGGCTCCTCGACATGGACCATTACTTTGAGTGATATGACATGAGCGACGAGAGTCGCATTCGCTTCGCCAAAATGATGCTGGTCGGACATGCCAAAGTATTTTGGATTAGTGTAGGGAGAGCTGTTGAGCGAGATGACTATTATCCTATCACCCGATGGGATGTTATGAAGCAAAGACTGAAAGATTAATATCTCCCCGCGTGCTACCGAGACCAGTTACTTGGTCAGTTACAAAACTTAAGACAGAGGACACTTACTGTCGCAGAGTATATGACTCTCTTCGACGAGCTTGTTGTTAAGAGTGACATCTCGGAGGAGCCCATTTCCACCGCCTCCCGTTCATGGCTGACCTGTATTTTGACTTCTGAGATTCGGAAAGAGCTGATTCCCCATCGTTTCGAGATCGTTGATCAGATATTTCATCTCGCTCTAGAGTACGAGCAGTACCTCCGATCATTTAGCACAAGGCAGTTCCCCCTCTCGGCCGTCGCCTCTGATGGCCAAAGATCTGGGGCTATTCCGTGTTATAGATGTTCTGGTAGAGCACACGCGGTGGCGCAGTGCCCCACGCAAAGTCTGCTAGTTGTGGACGGGGAGCAGGGTTTAGAAGAAGGTGAGGAGGTTACTGAGGAGATCACAACCACTTTCGAGGAAGGATAAGAGATTGACGCTGAGCGATTCTTAGAGATGGGAGTGATTAGGCGCCTCCTACATATTCCACTTGTAGATGAGGACTGGCGTCACATGACCATATTCGATACGTACTTTTCTAGTGCAGGTGATCCTTGCAAGTTAGTTATCGACAGTGAGAGTTGCGTGAATATCGTTGCCCAAAAGGGTCTTAACCAAATACAGGCGAAGGCTGAGCCTCACCCCCACCCATATCTTGTCGTCTTGGTTGATAAGACAGCGATTCAGGTTACCCAACACTGTCTCGTCCCAATTAGCATCGCCTCATTTTAGGATCAGGTCTGGTGTGATGTCATTCCCATAGACGCCGTCCATGTGCTGCTCGGCCATCCCTGGCTATTTGATCACAACGTTACGTGTTCCAGCCGCTCAAACACGTGTGTCTTTTTTGACAAGGGACGAAAGATTACGTTGACGCCTACCCAACCCAAGGTGAAATCCAAGGGTCAAATTGAGTCTTCTGTGAGCACGAGCGCCTCGAGGTCCCTACATATCTTGAGGCGAGGCGAGTTTTTGTGAGATAGCATTGTGTCTGATATCATTTATGTTGTGGCGACCACTATGGATTTTGAGTTCCCCCCTAACGACCACCCCCAGCAGTGTGTCCCCTTTTTGTTTAGTTTGCGGATATTATACCTGATGAGCTCCCCGATAAGCTGCCCCCTACGCGGGACATTCAACACGCTATTGACTTAGTTGCGAGGGCTTCTCTCCCGAACCTTCCCCACTATCATAACACCTTGTTGAGCACGCTGAGCTCAAGATGCAGGTTGACCAGCTTCTTCGGAAGCAATTTATTCACGAGAGTTTGAGTTCGTGCGCGGTTCCTGCCCTTCTTATTCTTAAGGACGGTAGTTGGCGCATGTGCATCGATAGCCAGACTAGGGGTGCAAGTTGAGTTGAGCCGACTCGAAAGCTCGATGAGCCGGCTCGAAAAAAGCTCGACTCGAAAAAAGCTCGACTCGAGCTCGAGCTCCACTCGAGCTCGAGCTCGAGCTCGAGCTCGAGCTCGAGCTCGACGAGCTCGAGCTTGACGAGCTCGAGCTCGATTACGAGTCGAGCTCGAGCTCGAATATTATTGTTCATGAGCTTGTGAGCCGGCTCGCGAGCTTTTTATTCCTATATTTTTTTTAAAAAATTAAAAATATATAGAAAAGCTGGTTCATGAGCTAAAAAGCTCGTGAGCAGCTCGAGCTCGAGCTCGCGAGCTCGAAGCTCGAGCTCGAGCTCGATAACAAGTATTGAGCTCGAGCTCGAGCCAGTACAAAATGAGCTCGACGAGCGACTCGTTTGCACCCCTAAGCCAGACCATTAATAAAATCACGGTCAAGTATCGTTTCGCCATCCCATGACGTGATGACCTACTGGACACTATGTCTGGTGCCCATATCTTTTCCAAGATCGATCTCCGTAGTGGGTACCACTAGATTCGAGTTCGTGAGGGAGACAAGTGGAAGACCGCATTTAAGATAAAGGATGGTCTACACAAGTGGCTAGTCATGCCATTTGGTCTATCTAACTCCCCGAGCACGTTCAAGAGAGTCGCGACGCAGGTGTTACTACCCTGCATGGGCAAGTTTTTGATGGTGTACTTCGATGACATACTGATCTACAGCCAGACCTAGGCCGACCACCTCTATCATCTCAGGCTTCTCTTTGTCATCCCCTGCCTGAAGAAATTGTATGTGAATTTGAAGAAGTGCTCCTTCCTTTCCGAGTCTGTTCACTTTCTAGGATTTATTGTATCTTCTACCGGAGTATATGTTGACCCTGAGAAGGTCCAGTCCATTCGCGACTGGCCTGTGCCATCGAACATCCATGAGGCTCACAACTTCCACGTATTTGTCATCTTCTATAGGAGGTTTGTCCAGGGGTTCAGTACGATCATGACCCCCATTCACAAGCTGTCTTCGGAAGGGCGAGTTTCAGTGGTCTGCCGCGACCACTAGGAGTTTTGAGGAGATCAAGGAGAGATTGACGACTCCTGCCCTGAGATTATCTGATTTTAGCTGCGCATTTGAGGCCGCGTGTGACGCTTCTGATGTTGGTATTGGTGGCGTATTGAGCCAAGAGGGACACCCGGTTTCTAACTTTAGTGACAAGTTGAACAAGACCAAGCTGAAATACTCGAACTACGATCGGGAATTTTATGAGATTGTCTATTCTCTGCGCTACTGGAGACACTATCTCCTTCCACAGAAGTTTGTACTCTATTCGAATCACCAGGCATTACGATATGTAGATTCACAACGCAAGTTGGGACACCAACATGCCAAGTGGGTTGAGTACCTCCAGGATTTTCATTACGTTCTCAAACACCGAGCTGGTGTTGAGAATAAGCTGGCTGATGCATTGAGTCGCCGTGTCTCCTTGTTACAGACGATGATCGAACACGTTGGTGGACTTGAGAGAGTGATTCTAGATTATCCGACATGCACCGATTTTGACGAGATTTATACGGCCTTGTCCCGGGATCCTCCGAACCCTATTGAGAGCTATCAGATCTTTAAGGGATATCTGTACCGGGGCTCCCGCCTGTGCATACCCCAGACTTCCTACCGCGATTACTTGATTTGGTAGTTGCACGCGGACGGGGACACTAGGCTCTTTGAGGGGGATAAGTCCATAGCTATTATTGATGATCACTTCTATTATCTCAGCCTTAAGAAGGACGTGGCTCACATTATCCGCCACTACCGTATCTGCCAAACGGCTAAGGGCACCAAGCAAAACAATTATACACACCTCTACCTGTCCCACACCGCCCTTGGGAGGACATCAGCCTGGGCTTCGTGCTCGAACTCCCCCGCACACTTCGGAGACACGATTCCATCTTTGTGTCGGTTAATCGATTCTCGAAGTTGACACACTTTATTGCACGTCGCAAGACGGTGAATGCTTCACACATAATATTCATATTTATGAGGGACGTTTTTATGCCGCATGACCCGCCCAAGTCTATCGTGTCAAACCGCGATGTGAGATTTATGAGCTATTCCTGGAAGTCCCTGTGACACAAGACTGACACCATCCTTAGGTTTTCCTCAGCATATCATCCACAGTTGGATGAGACTGAAGTAGTAAACCATAGCTTCGGAAACCTATTGAGGTGTTTAGTGAGCGCGAATGCAGGTAGTTGGGGTCTTGATCTTCCAGTCGCGGAGTTTGCATACAATAGTTCAGTCAATAGGTCGACTGGGTTGAGTACATTTCATGTAGTGTCAGGATACGACCTTAGGAAACCTATCGACTTTATCCCTAGTCCCATAAAGTCGCGCCCTAATGAGTCTGCTAAGTCTTTTGCACGTCATTTGCATGAGTCGGTCCGCCGACGAATAATATTGAGCAATGAAGATTATAAAACCTATGCAAGTAGGCAAAATCGGGAATAAGTATTTCAAGAAGGTGAACAGGTGATGATGCGAAACCACACTGAGAAGCTCCCTTTGGGGCCTGCCAAAAAGCTAAGCGCCAGGCAAATGAGACCCTACTCAGTTATAAGTTGCATTGGGACGAACACCTATCGACTCGATATTTCTGTAAGTATGAGAATCTATCCGGTATTTAATGTTAAAGATCTGACGCCATACTACGAGCCTCGCGAATATGCGGATCCGAGCAGTGGAGACTCCCAGCCGCCCCCACCTCCACTCCCGTTACCTTACCACCATCATAGTCCACTCACGTCTGATGGCCACCACAGTACACCCATTGCTGACACCCACCCACCTGTGGATTTGTCTTCTTTGGTTTCACCGACGGCACCGCCGATCACAGTGGGATCCACCACTTGAGAGATGAGCGATGAGAGCATTACCGAGGTTAGATCTCACCAGTTCATTCCTACCGCAGGCGGGTCGCGATGTTGTTACTTGGTGCATTGGCAGGGCCGCCCAGATGCAGATGACGCTTGGATACTACCAGCTGAGCTTAATTGACTCGCTCCTGGACTTCGACTTCAGTACGATCGTCTTCATTCATCGAAGATGAAGGCTTTCAGTCAAGGGGAGTTGATGTGGATCCATCAGATCACGCACCAGAAGGGGTTCGCCAAAAGGCGGGTCCCACATTCTTGTATTCACGCAGGAGGGCTTGATCAAATCGCCGATCCGACTCTACGGATGTGTTTGGATACATGTTGCGAGTCAAATTCATATATTACTTTAGTATTTTTTGTCTATTTTTTATTGTATTTGAGTGGCCTCATCTCCGACCAATCATAATCGTCGAAGGTGGGATGTCTTAGTTTTTGTTTTATTATAAATAGTCTTGTAGTGAGCTCCCCTTCACAGCCATACCCCCCTTTCCAGCCGCCGCCTCTTCAGCCTTCCCTGCAGGCCGCCGCCACACGTACGCCTCTCCCCTCTCTTTGCCGCCAGCCCCCCTTTATTCCCAGCAGCCGACCCAATTCCAGCCACCGACTCTTCTTCCCCACAACCTTTCTTCTCGTGGAACTACCTCCTATAGCCTTCCCCCTTTCGAATCAGCCCATATCTGGAAATTTCAGCCCGGATCCAATCTCAAATTATCGGATCTCCCCTTTCCCGCCCGGATCTACCCATACATTGCTAGATCTACCCATTTCCGGTCCGTTTCCACCATCCACCGCTGAGGACAGTCACCTACGTTATTTCCACGCCACCGGCTCCACATTAGATCGCCATCGAAATGCTTCCGGTTCTGGAATCTTCAGTGCCTCAGTCAGTCCATTACTTTGGTGAGTCACTTGTTGTATTGACTTATTTTATTCAGCATTTTATTGGATTGGACACTGCATTTGTTTGAGAATTGTGTTTGCGGAAATTCACTTCGATACACTTATAATTTGCAGGTGTGATTTATTCGCCGCACGCTTAGCCTTGACCCTCCGAGCGGAGGAAAGTCATTAGTTGTTTGTTAATTGAATGCTATTTTTGTTATTTAAATATTTGCGTGAGTTGAATTTTCAATTGCTCATATTAATCTGTCGCCGTCACCGACGGAATCATTGCATTTAGATTGCAAAAATTATTCTAAGTACAAAAGTGTCGCGACGCTTATTTAGTGTCGACACCTTTGAAAGAGCTTTGTCGAGACAAGAAGCAAGTCTGTGTCGACACACAAGACTTGCATCGACACCCATAGTTTAAGTCGATATCAACTGTGTCGACACTCCCATAGCCTACCCTACGTCAATATGTATTTATATATATATATACACACACACACACATATATGTATATATATGTGTGTCTATGTATCTTATCTTATATATATAAGGGAATATAGATATTTGGAGGCACACCAAAGATTCAATATTGGCCATTGGATCATGGAGGCACACCCTACGTCAATATTGGCCTTTGAAGAGAGGGAGAGAGGAGGGAGAGGGAGAGAGAGGGGGCAGGAGAGAGAAGGAGAGAGAGGGGGGAGTGATAAAGAGAGAGAAAAGGAGAGAAATTAATTTTTATAGATTAAAATTTGCAAAATTTTATAAAATAAAAATAAGAATAGTACTTCATATTTTTTGTGGTCATTTTAAGTACTCATAAGTATATGTTTTGAAAAAAAAATTTGGGTGCGTGCGCAACCCACTTATAGGTGGGTGGAGCCCGCAACGATGCATCGAGCATGGGCGATGCCCGTGCGCATGCAGGCGAAGCCCTCCTGGATGCGGCCGAAGGCCGCCCGAGAGCTTCGAGCACGGGCGTAGCCCGTGCGAAGAAGCTCGTATATATATATGTCTATATATATGTATATATATATGTGTGCGTGTATATCTTTACCACTCTAAAGGAAATATGAAATGCATGATTTTTGAGCTCATTGGAGTACTTGCAGCCGTCGAATTTGTCATGATATTACATTAGCCGTATGATCAAACAACTGCTTCTCTCTCCACTATTTTATAGGTCTCCTAAACCTACAAGGGGTGTCTTAAAGATATGTTAAAATTTTAATAGAAATAAAAACAATCACACAGCCGGCACAGCCAGCCCGGCCTGCATAACACGCCCAATTAAGACTTTCACGATATCAAGCCCGCCCAATATATGTCACTTTTCAAAGTATGAATGCAATTGTTTTAATTTATACCGGGATAGATAATTTCAACCCACGATGTGGGACTAATTTTAAAGAACCTTTAATAAAACAATAAAAAACAAAGAGGAGCGCGCCTGTTGAGATTCGAACCGCCGACCTCCACCTTCACAACCACATATCTTATCCACTAAGTCATTAACATTTTAATGTTTTATTATAGCCGCAGTTTCTATATGTACTATTACTAATGAAATTAAGTTAAAATTAACCTATTATATATTAAATATTTGTAGACAATTCAAGGATATAATATAAGATATGATATATATTATTATATATAACTAGAGCCTACTGTTAGAGCTTGCGGGGGGCGGGCAAAGCCTACTGTCGCCGGGTGAGTATTATCTCGCTTGGTCGTAGGGGTGGAGCCCCGTCGGCGGCCACGAACTGTGGCGCGTAGCCATCGGGCCGGAGGCCCGTGCCTGCGACTCGTATATATATATATGTATATATATGTGTGTGTATATATATTTATATATAAACATATATACGCAATATTTTGAATGCGAGGGTAAATTGACATTCTCCTAAAAATTGATAATGTTTTTAATTTAAATACAGTCCTGACATATACGATATTTTGTCATATATCGGCCGTCACAATTTTTAAACATATTGTCCGTTATTTTATTTTATGTTATTACACAGGATAGTTCGTCCGAGAGGTGAGACTATTTATAATCCAACCTGAAGTATGGTGCCAGAAATGAATGCGAAGGTTTTATACCTATGCGATCCGATATCATATTGAAAACAATAATAAGCGGTTAAAATCACATTATTATCACAATGCAAGAACAAAATTAATTTAGAAGGCAAATCTGGTATGACTTTCTATCGCCACAGTGGCTTTGAGTTTCAATGCCAATGAAGTGATCATGCCTTGTAAGAAGTAATCAATCCCTAGACAAATACATTAGCAAACCAACATCCAAAATCATATAGGAGCCTCAATGCGTACAATAATGAATTACAATAACAACAAATAACTAATACTCACGAGAAAGGAGGAAGCCGGCGGTGAAGGCGTGGAGAGCCTGTGATTGTAGGAGCAACAACGGTTGCCCAGAAGAGTAATAATGTACAAGATTGGCTCAAAGCTGTATGGGGCTGTTTGGAGAGGTAACAAAGTGCTGGGAAGGGGTGATCAATGGGCTGGGGGCCTTGTGTTAGGAACGAGAAGGAATTTGGGATGGAAAAGAGAAAGCTAGGGTTTTGAGAGAGGGAGAAAGGAATACCTGAGAATACTTGTTTGTCCATCGCCAGGAAACCCCGGGGTATTTATACCCCTCTGGTTAAGAAGATGTCGACCGGCTCCCATAGGGGCTGAATCTGTCCGGTTCAGCCCCCAACTGCCTTCTTGTTTTAATTGGGAGGGTTGAACCAGATGGTTCAACTGCGCTTGATGTCACATCCTTTCGCCGTCTAGTATGTCTGTCCCGCGAATCGGCCGTTATGTCGATTCATAATATTCCCTTCCCCTTCAAGAACCAACTTGTCCCCCGGGTGGAATTCTAGATATAGTTCCTGAATTCGAGCAGGTCGACCCATGTGTTGTGGGTTGTCGATAAATTCTTCCATTTGACAAGAAGCTCCTTGAGAGTTTTCCGTGTCGTATTCCTTCCACTTGGTGAACAACACCTCCTTAGGGAGTGGTCATAATCCCCCCCCCCCCCCCCGTTGGTTGCTTCTGGGAGGGTAAAACACACGAGTTGTTTTCCCTATTTTTTTCTTTAGCAAGGAGACATGAAATGTGGGGTGAATACACGCACCCGCATGAAGATCAAAGGTGTTAGCAACTAGTCTCACCCGCTGATTTTGAAGACACCATAATAACGAGGTGACAGCTTCTGATTTGTCCTTCGAGACACTGAGGTTTGTATGTATAGCTAGAATTTTAAGAAGACTTCACCACCGATTGCAAATTGACTTTCTGACCGGTGTTATCTGCTTGTATTTTCATCCTGTTTTGGGAAGTAAGGAGATTTTCTCCTAATATGGCGAGGATACGGTCTCGGTCGCGCAACTCACGAGCAACAGGCGGTAACGCCGTTCCCCCGGGATCATATGTACACAGGCTCGGGGCGGAGTGCCCATATACAATTTCAAAAGGGGTAAACTTACTCCGCCCAACACAGACATCGTGTCCATGCGCGGGCTCATTCATAACGAAGCACCGTAAGTATGTCTCAACTCCCCGATTGAGTACCTTGGCCCAACCGTCTGTTTGTGGATGGTTTGCGGTGCTCATACATAGGCGCGTACTCTGTTTCTTGAATAGTTTCTTCCAAAATTTGCTCACAAAGACTGCATCCCGATCAAAGATGATGGATTATGGGATTCCATGAAATTTGACAATCTTCCGCACGAACAAGTCTGCTACTGATTCATCTGTGCAAGGATGGCTCAAAGCCAGGAAGTACCCGTACTTGGATAACTTATCCACCACTATCAAGATGACTGTCTTCCCTCGGGACTTCGACAACCTGTCGATGAACTCCATGGACACCGTGTCCCAAATCTGCTGCGATATCTCCAGAGTAGTCAGAGGGCCCGCTGTTGAGGTGGTTTCGTATTTCTGATGTTGACAAATGTCGCATTGCTGCACAAACCTCTGGACATCCCTTCGTTGGTCTTTCCAAAAAACATTGGCTTTGACCCACTGCAAGGTACGTAGAACTCCTGCATGCCCCCCCCCCCCCACCGGTGAGGAGTGGAACTCTTGTAGCATAATGTTCTTCCATGGCGACAACAAGGGTATGACCCCCCGATCGTGAAAGTATAAGTGCTCCTTTTGAAATCGAAATCCTGGAGCATCTTGTCCCTACCAAAGTGCTTCCACGATAGGACGCAGCTCAGGGTCTTGTAGGACCTCCTTCTGCATATCGTCCAAGGCGCCGACCAGGGGACCTAAAATGTGTTGGACTGCTCCCTCCGGTCTGCGGGATAGTGCGTCAACCACAATGTTCTCCTTTCACTACTTAAAAACAATCTCGTAATCGTAGCTAAGAATCCTCATCGCCCATTTTTGTTGTAGAGGAGAGGTCACCTTTTACTGCAAAAGATGTTTCGAACTTCGGTGATCGGTCCAGACCTTTTAAGTGTCTGCCCAAAAGTTCGAGCCGCCATAAGGCCACGACATGTATGATGACCAACATTTCCTTCTCATAAGTCGACAAGCGCAGCGTCTGTGGAGCCAACACCTTGCTGAAAAATGCTATCGGCCGAGCTTCTTGCATGAGCACGGGCCTGATCCCTACGCCTGAAGCATCAGTCTCCAATATGAAGACCTTAGTGAAGTCAGGAAGAGTCAGCACTGGTGTTGTCGTCATGGCCGTCTTGAGAGCTTGGAATGCAGCCTCCGCCTCCTCTTGCCAGCAAAAGGCATCCTTGTGTAGCAGCTGAGTCAACGGTCGAGCTATCTTCCCATAATCTTTTACGAATCGTCGCTAGTAGCCTGCCAACCCGAGGAAACCCCGGAGTGCACGGACCATGCGCGACCTAGGCCATGTTTGCATGCTCTCCACCTTACGGGGGTCGGCTTTGATTCCTTGTGCCGAGACAATATGACCCAAATATTCCACCTCTTCTTGACCAAATGAGCATTTTGAGCGCTTGACATAGAGCTGGTGCTGTCGAAGTATCACGAGTATTTGTTTCACTTATTGAAGTTCTTCCCAGTTGGTAGATTAGAATGTCATAAAAAAAATTAATACAGACCTGCGGAGGAGGGGTCGAAAGATCTTGTTCATCACTTCCCTAAACGTCGAAGGTGCGTTGGAGAGTCCAAACGACATCTCGACGAACTCGTAATGACCATCATGTGTTCGAAAAGCTGTTTTGAGGATATCCTCATTCTTCATATTGATTTGGTGGTACCCCGATCACAAATCTAGCTTGGTGAACGAGTGTGCTCTGTGTAGTTCATCCAAAAGTTCCTCGATCATGGGGATAAGGAACTTGCCTTTCATGCTAAAGCTGTTCAGAGCGCAACAGTCGACACAATCTTCACAACCCATCCTTTTTCTTTACCAAGATGATGAGTGAGGAAAACGAACTGACGCAGGGTCGAATGATCCCTGCGGCTAGCATCTCCTTCACGCTCCGTTCTATATTGGCCTTTTATATCTGCGGGTAACGATATGGTCAAATGTTGGTCGGCTCAGCCCCTTCCTTCAGGCTGATCTAGTGATCTCAGAATTGCCGAGGAGGTAACGATCGGGGCTCCTGGAAGACATCAGGGTACTGGAGAAGTAGTGACTTCATCTGCTCTGGGACTTTTTGTGTTGGTGTCGTCTGAGGCACGATCTCCATAATCACCTTATCATGAAGGACATATCAGGACGCTTCCCAGTCCACATCTCATATGGTGTCTTTTGAACCGTTTTCGTTGGAGCACAATTTAATGTGAAAGCAGCAGTCTCTAAAGCAAAACCCCAAATGGAAACAGGTAAATCTGCATGACTCATCATCGACCGCACCATGTCTAACAGAGTACGATTCCTGCTCTCAGCTGAGTTATCAAAGGCGCAAGGCGCACCGAGGCGCAAAGGGCCTCTGGAGCCTAGACGCAAGGCGCAAGGCGCAGGCGCGCGCCTGAGACACGTGAGGCGCAAAAATGGGGGGAAAAGAAAATTGAGCATATTGGGCGCCCAATTCGCTGAAATTGGGCGAATTGGGCGCCCAATTCGCTGAAATTGCGCGAATTGGGCGCCCAATTATCTGAAATTGCGCGAATTGGACGCCCAATTCGCTGAAATTGCGCGAACCATTGGGCGCCCATTCGCTGAAATTGAGCAAATGTGGATTCAGCCGAATTGGACGCCAATGGGCAACGCCCAAGTTGACATCCATCAGCGAATTGGGCGCCCAATTCGCGTGCGAATTGGGCGCCCATCCTTGCAATTGGGCGCCCACTGAGTCCTTCACGAATTCTTTCGCTCAGCCGAATTGGGCGCCCTTCGCAAGTTCTGTTTTTGCTCATAACAAATTTTTTTTTAAAAAAAATACCTTGAAAGGCTCGGGCGCGCCTTTGGCGCGCCTGGGAGCCTTAAGGCGCGCGCCTTGGCGCGCCTCACATCGCCCGCCTCAGCTCTGAGGCGCGGCGGGCTGCGCCTGGTGCGCCCGGCGCCTCAGGCGCGCCTGGCGCGCGCCTTGACTAAGGCTCTCAGACGTCACGTTCTCCTCCCATGGAGTACTGTACCCCAGAACCATATCTGATTCTCGTATGGGCAACAAGTTGACCTCCTCTTGCTGGTGTATCCTTGCACACTGAGTCCTACTTCTTTCAGCACCCCTTCGCACTGCAGCTTATTTCCGTCTATCATCATGACCTAGACGACATCCTTGGTGATCTCCTATCCTAGCTTCTGTGACACAACATGGTTGATGAAGGTATGAGTACTCCCATTGTCAAATCGTCACCTTCTGTTGGCATATCCGCCTTTTAATCCACATAGTGAGCGGTGTAGATCCTCCCTCCATGGCCTGGATAGATACCCCGAACTCGGGTTGGTGCTCCTGTTCCTCTCCTTCTTCATCCGACATCTCGTCTTCCTCCCGCAACATGTACACCTGAATCATCTGACATTTGCGGCATGTGGTGAATTTCTCATCACAGTTAAAACACAATCCCTTTTCCTTCCTTGCCCGTAGCTCGGACCATATCAATTTCTTCACAGTTGCACTTCCAGTAGCTCCTTGATCTTTCTTGGTGGGTCCTGGGGGTCGTGGTATTTTTCGTATACCCCCATCTTGACTTTTGTCGGTTAAATCGCTCTTCTTGAATCCGGGCCAAGCTGATAGTGTGGGTCGAAACTGCACAACATGGGGGCATGTACCTCATCCTTGATGTGCTCCTTCAACCCCAAAATAAAGCAGCTCATTAATGTTTTCTCTTATCACTGCATCTTATTGGCTAACCTTTCAAACTTCGCTTGGTATTCCATCACTGTCTCCTTCTGTCTCAGTTTCTGATGAAGTGCCTCAAAATTTTCGTACTCCAGTGGGCCGAAGCAGGCTGAAAATCCGTCAACAAATTTGTGCCATGACACGTGTTCCCGTCCTCAGAGAAACCACTGGGTCCACTGGAATGCGTCCTCCTCAAGGTGAAAGGACGCTAGCTCCACCCACTGTTCTTCTGGTATCTCCTGATAATTGTAGAATAACTCTGCTTTTTGGATCCATTCCAACACGTCTCCTCCTTTGAATTTGAGGTAGTTCATTCGTGTCACCTTCGGCGGCATATAGGCTCTTGGTTACTGCTGCTCGAGTCCTCCATACTCCTGCCCGAGTCCTGACGGTCGTCGTCGTTCAGCTCCCCCGTTAGGGTATCCCCAATTCTGCCCATAAGGGTTTCCGTTCCCTAGCGGAGGCCTATTCTCCCACCCACTCCCTCCTCCGTCGTTGCCGATTTGTCCTGACATCTCGGGTATGAGCAGGAGTCTATGAAGCACCGGTACGACAGTACAATAAAATTTAAAAACCAAGGATACCGGTACGCCATGATATGTCATAACAAATTATATATATATATATCACAAGTGTAATAAATAGTTCTCAAAATATCGAAATATCAAACATAAATCATAACATGAAGTTTTCAAACTTTAAGTATTCATAAATATTATAAAATTTAACATCTTATATGTTTAACCAAAAGAGATAAAATTAAATGCAAGTGTACTAATCAGTTCTTTTTTTCTTCATTGTTGGAGATCAACATTTTCAATCTCTAGTTAGTTTAAAGGCAAGTTAGTTATTTTGTTAATAACTTGCGTCTTATCAACACGTTCAATACACGTACTTGTAACAGAAACATACCAGTACTAGAAACATGCTCGGTACAGATACACAACTTAATTGGACATACCAACACTTCCTAACATAGAGCCAACTTTTGTTTACTCTCTAAAAATAGACTCCTGTCACAATATGTTGCATGATGTGCTAAGTCCAAGTGTCTACATAGGTGTATCTGTCGAGTATCAGGTACATACCGGTACCAGATACGTATCCGGTACGGGTACGCTGCCTTCAGGGAAGTATCCGTGTTTCATAGGCAGAAGTCCATCCCAATGGGGGATACCCCATCCCTTGGGGTCATCGGCCCTCCTGGCATGCCTCCCGTGTCCAATTGAGGCCAAGGGGGCATGTGTCTTTGCCGTAGGGGGGAAATCCAAGCCGGCGTCGTCGATACCACCAATCTGCAACGCGTCGCTCCAAGCGGGTTGCCCTCGTGAGCCTCCAGCCCTTCCGTCGTCGACGCTGAGTCCCCTCCTGACGCCGCTTGTCTGATCGTCGATCGTTATGCGCGAACAGTCTGTTCAGGTTTTCGGATCCCGCCGCCAAAGGCGGGGTCGGAATGGTAACCCGCTGGTTTCGTCGGCGGCAATTGTTTTGCTCTTGATGTTTTGCGCCAACAAACTCTTGATCTCCTCCATACGCGCATCCAACCGTTCTTCCAATTGCTTTACATTGATAATGCTCACAAATATACTCGCCGCACCTTCTCAAATTTATGCACCGAGTTTGGGATTGTTCATCAGATCTCGTGTGCTTATACCCCCCCAACAAAACGGTGTAGTCGAGAGGTAGAATTGACATCCTTTGGATGTCACTCGGTCACTTATGTTGCAAATGCAGGTGCCCACCAAATATTGGAATTTTGTTGTCTCTACTGCTTGTCATCTCATCAATCGCATGCCCTCCTTCGTGCTTGACTTCGCTTCTCCGTTCGACTTTCTATTTCCTTCCAAGTCTCCATTCTTCCTCATGCCCCGTGTTTTGGTTGTACCTGCTATGTCCACTCTCTTGGACCACCGAATGACAAACTTGCCCCTCGAGCCACAAAATGTATGTTTGTTGGCTACTTCCGCACTCAGAAAAGTTGTCTGCTACTCTCCTGCGGACGAAAATGTGCTCGTCTCCGCTGATGTCACCTTTCTTGAGGATCAACCCTTTTACTCCACCTCTTCCACACTACCCCACCTTCCACCATTGCTCGTCCGGCAGTCCCCATCACGACTTTGCCTGACACAATTCCTCCACTCCCAGTGCCAACATTACCTCCACCACCTCCACTTCTCAGTGTCTATACTCGTCGTTCATCCCAGACAAATGCCTACAACAACTCTCTTCTACCGATGCTATCCCGCGGCCTGACGATCCGACCTCATCCTTCACGGCTTATTCAATGGCAAATTATGTCTCACTGCATCGCCTATCTCCGCCTCTTCTTAAAATTTCCCCCTCTCTCCACCATTTTTGTTCCTCACTCTCTGCAGGAAGCTCTCCAACACCCGGGGTGGCGTGCGACCATGGACAAAGAAATGACAGCCCTCTGGGCTGACCGGACTGGGACCTTGTTCCTCTCGCTCCAGGCCAGACTTGTCAGACTTGTGTTAGCTGTCAAGCATGCTCCAGATGACACTTGATCCTTGTCGCCACGACAAAACCTTCTCCCCGGTCATCAAGTTGAATACTGTTTGAGTCTTGATCTCCCTCGCTATCCATCGACAGTGACCCTACATCAGCTTGACATCAAAAATACCTTTTTCAATGGAGATCTCCAAGAGACTGTTTATATGCGCCAACCGCCCGGGTTTGAGACCACGGGGGAGTCTCGTGTCTGTCATTTTCGAAAGTCTATATATGGTCTTAAACAGTCTCCTCGCGCTTGGTTTGATAAATTCAGTAACGTGGTTCACGAAGTTGGTTTCAAACGGAGCTCTGCTGATTTCTCTCTCTTCACTCGTCATCAACCAACTGGCACTGTTATCCTCCTTGTGTATGTTGATGACATTCTAGTAACTGATGACGACACCATCGAGATTCGAAACATAAAGCAACATTTAAACTCAGCTTTTCAGACAAAAGACCTAGGCAATATTCGATATTTCCCTGGGCTTGAGATTGCAAGAAGACCTGATGGACTTGTCCTATCCCAATGGAAGTACTGCACCGATCTTTTGCAAGATGCGGGCTACTCAGGATGCAAACCTGCAGACACTCCTATGGATGTGAATCACAAGCTGTCTGCACATGGATCTGGAACTGATCCTATTCTTACAAATCTTGAGGACTACCGACACTTGGTAGAGAAACTAATCTATCTTGCGGTCACACGACCTGATATCTCATTTGTCGTTGGGGTTGTGAGCCGATTTATGCGTACTCCTAGGACATCTCATCTTCAAGCCGTCGAGCGGATTCTCAGATACTTAAAGACTGCTCCAGGACAAGGACTTGTTTACAAACCGCCCTCCTCTCTGTCCTTTGTTGCGTACTCTAATGCTGACTATGCCAGTTCCCTTGATGATAGGCGTTCCACGACTGGTTTTTGCACCTACCTTGGTGGGCACCTTATTACCTGACGTAGCAAGAAACAATCGGTTGTTGCTCGCTCATCTGCTGAGGCCGAGTGTCGTGCTATGACAACGACTGTCTCTGAGCTCACCTGACTTGAGAGTCTTCTCACTGATTTGTGCCTCAAACTCTCCTCTCCGGTCACCCTGTTCTATGACAGTCAAACAACCATACATATTGCCAAGAATCCCGTATTCCATGAGCGAACAAAACATATTGAAGTTGATTGTCACATCATTCGGGAAAAAATTCAATCGAAGAAGTTGGAGTTAAGACATGTCTCTGCGTCAGAACAAGTTGCTGATATATTCACGAAAGCTCTCTCTCGAACATTATATCATCAGTTCTTATCCAAGCTTACGGGTGAGTGTTAAGATGTAATGAAAAAGCCAATTAGGAGGAGCTCATATAGAAGTCCATGTATATTCTATTTAGTCCCACATTGTAGATGTAGAAGGCTCTCCCTCTCTTTCTCTCTATATAAGTGTATGTATTCCTGTATTTAGATATATAATAAAATTCTGGGTGATTTTTTCTCTTCTGCTTATTTCTCTACAGTATGTATGTTTAATTCACCTCTATATATTGTATTATATTTCGCATGCGTAATTCGATTGGACTCATTGTTTTGTTCTTTTGACATGCATTTTTATTACAATCAATTTTGTATAATCGTTTCACACTATCTTTTCGACTTTATATAACAAAAAATGTTAACATTTCAACATATTTATTAGTTGAGTTCATGATTTAAGCATAAATTTATAAATATAAAAAAGCTTATTATCAATTAAGGATATTGAACTTATAAATATTTTTATGTAGTATAAAATTTATTATTACATAAATAAAGTTATTTTATAATATCATATATATTTTATAATATCAATTTGTACTTAGTAATAGTTATAGTTTGCTAACTATTTTTTTATACTATTCAACTTTATTTTGATACATACATTGCTCATTATTCGTGGACTTGCTATATTATATTTTTACTCCGATATTTTAAAATATCTCTAACATGCCGTTGAAATTTGACAATTTCAAACTCAATTTGACAAGTCTCTGACATCCGATATCATTACCATTTTGTGTGCACGCGAACCCACATACTCACACTAATGGTCGTGCTCGGGATCAACCCGTTCATAGTGTATGATGATGATATAACTTGATTTTCACCTGAGCCACGATCGAGCACTATTGATTTGGTATGTATTTAGAAAAAATCACTCATTTTGTTTGATGATGAAGATTAAAATCAAAGAAGTCAGATTCATTTGATGGTCCTATTTCATGACCATGGCACTGTAGAGTTTTTCTTTTTAATATTGTTATATATTTAATCAGCATGATTTTAATTTGCAGGCGCTCAATACGCTTGGGACAACCAAATGGAGGATTAGTAGAAGGGTTCTTGGTATTGTAGACAGAATATGGTCTAGTGGCGGGGGTCTTGCCGGCCTGGTTGGCCGTGAAGATGTGAGTAGTCATGCTATGTGGTCTACTAACATTTTATTGTTTTCTTTTGGTTAGTAGGTAATTTGTCTACTTTGTTGGTTATAGCCCAATTGGTAGCATGGAGCTTATGGTTCACATTTATGGTGCAGGTTCCCCTTCCAGAGAAACCTGAAAGTGAAGATGAAAGTGTGATTAGAAAGTGGAGGTGGAAATCTAGAACAATAAACAAAGAGAATAGCGAGAAACATTCCCAACGATGTGACGTGGAACTTAAACTTGCTGTAAAGTTTTACTCTTTGTTTTGATAATACAATAAATTTTAAGGGCCTGAATTTTACTTTTTGAGCAGGTAGCTCGGAAAATGAAAGATAATGAAGGCTTTTACTATCCACATAACCTCGATTTTAGGGGTCGTGCATATCCGATGCATGCACATCTGAATCACCTTGGATCAGATTTATGTCGAGGTGTGTTGGAATTTGCCGAGGGGCGTCCGTTGGGGAAGTCAGGCTTGCGCTGGTTGAAGATTCATTTGGCAAATTTATATGGAAATGGTGTTGATAAAAGATCATATGATGGTAGATTGGCTTTTACTGAGAGTCACTTGGACGATATTTTTGACTCGGCAGATAGGCCACTTGAAGGCGAGCGCTGGTGGTTGACTGCGGAGGATCCGTTTCAGTGCTTGGCAGTTTGCATAAACATTGCTGAAGCATTAAGGAGCTCTTCACCAGAAACTACATTTTCTCACTTACCTGTTCATCAGGTTGATCATTCTTCTCTCTTCAAGGGGCACTTTATTATCACATGTAATCCTTTATAATTTGTTTTGAAAGAAATACTGCATATACTATACCTGCTATTTATGGCTCCTTCAAGTTTTTTGGAAACTATTCCAATAACCTAAAGAATGATTGCATGCTCTGCAGTGGCATGAATCTTGTGAATTCAGCCTTTATCGTCCTGAGTTATTACATATTGATACTAATAGAATGAAGCCGAAATCAAATTCAGCTCTCAAAATTCTCTCCAATTCAAGATGAGAAAATTAAATGTCGGTTGATTTTCCCCGGTGATTCCCCTGAAACATATCTTTCTTTTGACTGATCTTTGTTTCTGAAAATTGTTGCCATATAACTTTCATTGCATCCATAAAAAGATCCACGGGGATGTAAACCATCCATTTTAGAATATTTGTCAATACTAACAAGAATATTTTCCTTGAGGTTGTTCTGGGATATGAGCATATTCAAATACCAAATTTTATTTCAGGGCAAATTTTGAAAATAGACCATCTTTTGTACAATTTGATTTTTGTATTTTTTAAAATATTAGTTCTGTTTGGTTGTTATTATTTATTATTTGTATTTAATTTGGTATTAGCAAAATATCATTTTGAATATTATATTTGTCAGATTAAAGTTTCCCCTTACACAATTTCAAACTGAGTAGCGTAAACTACTACTTTTTTCAGGATGGTTCTTGTAATGGTCTTCAACATTATGCAGCTCTTGGAAGAGACATGGTAAAATTCTTATATTTTAATTTTCTTTTACTCTACTATTTAGTTTGTCTGGATACCATACACTAGGTGTAGATTTGTTGCTCAAGGGTTAATGTGCAACTAAAATCTTATGGCATTAAAACTTTCTCTTGGTGGTGAGCTACTGGGCTGATTCAATATAGCCCTTTTCAACTTCAACTGTTTAGCTAACATTCAATTCTTTAAGGTTTAAAGTTCGAAATGATCTGTTAATATATGTTTTTACTTTTTTTCTCAAGCATAGTTGTGTGCAAAAAATCAAATCCTTTACCATGCAGAGGGTAACTATATATAATTTTACATGTAGAATAATCTGTTCCTTGGTATTTAGGTGCCAATTGTCAACCACAAGCATCTTAAAAAGTATCCAAGACTGGACAGCAAATAGTTAAATTTTCTGAATGGACATTATTTCAAAAACAATGTGCCTTTTCAGAAATGTACATGATACGCGGTAGCCGTATCAATTTCTCAAACAAGGAACATGAACTTGCATTGCATGTAATAAACAATACAATCAAGACAAGCTCTCGTCAAGCACTCGGAGACTGGTCCTCCAAAGCACACCCCTCTCCAAAGAGAGACCAAAGACTATCACTCCAAAGATGACTCTCACTACCCAAGAGGCTCCTTATGTAGATGGAGAACCCACTACAAGAGAAGAAACAACATATAATATGATAAATGGCGAAGGATCCGAAATCGATCCGTAACATCATGCTCTAGAATGATCTTAACTTTTATTCATTTTCTTTTCTCTCATTCTATTTCACTATTTTCTTGAGGTTAGAGTGATATGGCTCTGCAATTTCTCCCAGATTGATGTTATTTTTTTGTAGTTGGGGGCTGTTGCAGTAAATTTAGTTGCGGGAGACAAACCATCTGATGTTTATTCTAGCATAGCTTCCAGGTAAGTTCTTTCATAATTGCAATACTTTCTTAAATTTTCTTTTTTCTGCACATCTTCTATACACATCACCTTTCATTCATTCATTTTATCCACTAGTTTTACTAGTTATTCACCCATTTTCCAGAAAATGATCATTTATCCAAGGTTGTAAATATTAGATGTCGACGACGCGTCAGATTGAGTTTTAAGTGCCTGAAGGATGTTGGGGCGACTTGTCGGTGATATTTTAAAATATCAGATTTTCATATCTCCTAAATAATTTTTTTAATGTATACGAAGTATAATTACATATTCTAAAATCAAAATTAGAATAACAAGTTCACGAACACTTAATCATGTATATTCTAAAATAAATTCAATGAGTATCCAAATAAAATATTAATAATACACTACAACGATTATTAATAAGTACTAGTAGATATATTGTAAAATATATTTAATATTATACAATTGTTGCGGCCAACTCAACCCTCATGGTAGACCAGACTAAACTAGGCCGCTTTAGCCCGTGGAGCGGTCGAGCGCGCGCACAATCACAGAGTAAGCAGAAGTGCACGACATTTTTAACTTGGAAAAATCCCTCAACTGGGTAAAAAATCACATGACCGATACAATGTCAGTCAAGCTTCACTATTGGAGGCAGTTTATAGAGTGTCTTGAGAATCGAGGACGACAGACCGCTGCTCGTTACAGCTTTGAGATGAGAGACGGTATTACGCTTGATGAGTGAAGTTGAATGAGAAAATTTCAATAATAATAATAAGAGGACTCCCCACATATATATGTGTAGGGCAGAAAGGCACAAAGACAACACTACCCCTCATGGGTAAATACAATAGTAAAGAAACTAAGAAGACTTGATTTCAACTCTCCCCCTCAAGTCGATCGGTAGATATCCGTCATTCCGAGCTTTTGAATATCATCAGTGAAGACATCAGATCCTAGACTCTTGGTGAAGATATCAGCCAGCTGATCTCTGGAGTGAACGAAGGGTGTGACTAAGCTTCCTTTTTCAAGGTGGTATTTGATGAAATGGCGATCCACCTCAACGTGCTTAGTCCTGTCATGCTGAACTAGATTGTGTGCTATGCTGATGGCAGCTTTGTTGTCACAGTACAGAGATATGAGAGCTTCCTCCTGAAGCCCTAGATCTTGCAATAGGGTACGCAACCAAGGACCTTCACAGAGGCCTTGGGACATTGTCCGATACTCAGCCTCAGCACTAGATCTGGCCACCACATTATGTTTCTTACTACGTCATGTGACCAGGTTTCCTCCAACAAAAGTGCAATAACCCGTTGTAGATTTTCGGTCATCGTGGCATCCAGGCCAGTCAGCGTCAGTGAAAACATCCATCCGCAAATGATTGTTCTTAGAGAACATTAGCCCTCGTCCCGGGGACTTCTTCAAATACCGGAGGACACGGTAAGCCGCCTCCCGGTGTCCGACCCTTGGTGCATGCATGTACCTACTCAGGATCCCAACAACATATGTAATGTCGGGGCGAGTATGTGAGAGATATAAGAGCTTTCCCACCAATTTTTGATACTTGGAGACATCTGTACGATCACCATTGCTATCCTCATCGATCTTATGGTTCTCCTCCATAGGGGTGTTCGCAGGGGCACAACCGAGCAGACCGGTCTCCGTTAGTAGGTCCAAAACATATTTGCGCTGGGAGATGAAAATACCTTTGTCAAAACGGGTCACTTCAATTCCTATGAAGTAGCGTAGCCTTCCCAGGTACTTTACTTCAAACTCAGCTGAGAGGCGGACCTTCAACTTAAAGATTTCATCTGTGTCATTTCCTGTGATCACAATATCATCAACATAAACAATCAGAACAACAATTTTCCCTTCATTCCTCCTGACAAACAATGTATGATCAAAGTGTCCTTGCTTGTAGCTAAACTGGATCATGGCCTTGTGGAATCTACCGAACCATGCCCTCGGGGATTGCTTCAACCCATACAAGGATTTCCATAAGCGACAGACAAGGCTCTCTTGTCCATTCCTCACAAAGCCTGGAGGAAAGACCATGTACACCTCTTCCTCGAGGTCCCCGTGCAAGAATGCAATTTTGATATATAGTTGATGAAGTTCCCAATCTAAGATCACAGCACAAGATATGATCACAGAAATAGACTCCATCTTTGCAACAGGTGCAAAGGTCTCTTGGTAATCGATCCCCGGAGTCTGGGTATAACCACGAGCAACCAACCGAGCTTTATATCGCTCGACTTTCCCATCCGGATTCTGCTTGACTGAGAAGACCCATCTTGAACCAATGGGCTTCTTACCAGGAGGGAAAGGGGTGACAACCCATGTGTGATTCTTCTCCAAAGCGGACATTTCTTCCTTCATTGCTTGAGCCTATACTGGAATGTCAAGTGCCTCCTGCCGTGTCTTAGGGATAGAGATCTCGGACAAGGAGGATATAAAAGACTGGTGAGGCTTAGAGAGATTATTATAAGCAACATGGTTAGAAATGGGGTGTTCAGTACACCAGACCTTACCTCTTAGCTGAGCAATGAAAACATGTAAATCAACATCAGAATCTGAGTCCAAAGGCAGCATTGGCAGCGGCGGAGCAATGACGGGCTGTTCACCTGGTTTTCGACGATGATAAACATGAGGTAGCGGCGTGATGAGAGATGGATGTTGAGAAAGAGGTATATGGGAGATATCTATATCTGTAGTGGTTGGCATAGTGGGAGTAGGAGCGTCAGAGTGCATAGCGGTACCAATCACAGGTGGAATAAGAGGAAGAGGACCGGTACCAATCACAGGTGGAATAAGAGGAAGAGGACCGGTACCAATAACATCCTCCTCCCCTGACGATGAGAAGGAGTCGAAGATAAGTAATAAGATTCGTCTTCGCAAAACATCACGTTCATGGTACAGTAAGTACGTATGGACGGGGGATGATAACACCTATACCCCTTGGTGGTGGTAGAATAACCAAGGAAAACACAACGGATAGCTCGAGTATCGAGCTTGTCACGAAGTGGTTGATGAACATGAACAAAACAGACACACCCAAACACGAGGTGGAAGAGAGGAGGTATGAACAACAGTCGTAGAAGCAAGACGAGCTAGAGGTGTAATATACGCTAGAACCCGTGAAGGGGGATGGTTGATAAGATGAGTGGCCGTCAGGATGGCATCACCCCAATAGGGTTTCAGAAGATGCATGGAGATGAGGAGACAACGAGCAACATCTAGGAGATGCCCGTTTTTGCGTTCGGCCACACCATTTTGGGTAGAAGTGTAAACACACCTAGTATGGTGGATGATGCCATTTCGCGAGAGATAGGCCCCAAATTCACAACGATCATCATATTCCCCCCCCCATTGTCGCTCCGAAGAACACGAATTGTTTCACTGAACTGTGTTTGTATCATCTTATGAAATGTTTGAAAAACCGAAGCAACTTCTCCTTTCTTCTTCAAAAGGTAAATCCACGTAGTACGGGAAAAACAATCAATAAATATAACAAACTATCTATAACCACTTAAAGATACAATCGGGGATGGTCCCTAGACATTAGAATGTATAACAGCAAAAGGTGTACTACAAGGAGAAGATAGATGAGATGTTGAATGACGAACATGTTTAGACATAACACATACATCACATTTTAAACTAGGAATAAACTGAGATAAAGCAGAGAAGAGTTTCTGAAGGTAAACAGGAGACGGATGACCAAGACGCAGGTGCCAGTGGCGAGCGTCAGCAGCAGTAGCAGCTGAAGAAGAAAGAGAAGGGATGATGTAGTATTTAGGTAGTACAGACCATCACGATTCCTACCACTGCCAAGTATCCGCTTCGTACCCAGTTCCTGAAAAAAACAAGAATCAGAGAAAAAGGTTACAGAACAGTTAAGCGATTTAGTAGGTTGCTAATAGAGAGTAAACTGCGGGAAAACGAAGGAACATGCAAGACGGAAGAGAAGGGGAACATGAAAAAAGACCCTTGCCAGCAATGGGAGACAAGGCACCATTGGCAGAGACAAGCTTGTCCTTACCAAACAAGGGAGTGTAGGAGGAAAAACCTGTAGAGGACCCAGTCATGTGGTCAGTGGCGTCGGAGTTAATGATCCACTCAGACGAAGGAGACATAGCAGCATGGGCACTGGGCATCACAGCGGTAGCAAATAAAGAGAAAGTACCACTCGGAGTAGGAGCAGACGTCGTAGAGCATCCAATTCTGATGTGGTGAAGTGATCCGAGAGCTAACCCTGATGGCCCTCCTGCATCTCTGTGGAATAAGCAGCTTCATGAGAACGGGTACCGGTCTGGCGGGATCCACCACGTCCAGGGTCATGACTACATCCACGGCCACGGGTATATCCAGGTGGAGCAAGGTGAGGATGAAGCTTGAAGCACACTTCGCGAGAATGGCCCCGACGACCACAATGAGCGCAAGTGGGAATCGTGCTGGTATGACTGTAGCCACAACGAGCAGTACTCGTAAAGGCAGATCGGTCAGGAGGAGGAATAGGTGTGCTGAGAGAACGTCGACGATCTT